>QAOA01007546.1:50241-131421 GCA_003255065.1 Cercis canadensis | reverse complement strand
AAAAAAAAAAAAAAAAAAATACACACAGCATATGAAGGATAGTACATGCAGTGTGGTGTGTACCTTTATCTTTGTAATATTCCCGCAAGTCCTCAAGACCAATAGTTGGAGACAAAGCGAGTTTTGGACAATCGCGCACAACACGGTACTCTACAGTACTCACCAAGTCAATTCCTTGGAAGACATTAGCAAGTCTTGGCAGCATAATAAGCACTAGATATCTGAGTTTCCAAAGAACATCTGATTTTTCAGTCTCACCCTGTTGACCACCAAATACTACCTCTAGCATAGCGGCTTCTTCTATCAACAACAGCTCTAGATTTGGAAACTCGAAGCTTGTGGAGATCGAGCAGAGACATTTCAACTTGTTACAATGTTTGACAACAAGTGTGATCAGCTGTGGTAAGCATAAACGACCTTCCGATGCAGGGAGATCAATTTGAATTTCAGAACTATGATTCTGATGATATAAGTGATCTTCATTATGGTATTGTCGAAACAAATATTCCAGCTGCGGAGCATTTCTGATTTCTATAGATTCCAGATTTATAAGGCCTAAAGAAGAAGTGGCTGGAAATATAATTTCCAATGAGTGGCAGTCCCAGACAGTGAGTTTTCTTAATTCTGGGAAAACAGAATCGTAGTTCATGTGATCATGATAGTCTCTCCCATCGGTTATTATGTGCCTCAATGCATGACATTCCTTGATTGTCAATTCTTCCAGTAACGTTGTTGAGGCAATGGACCGAGTAAACAATGATTTTAGCTTCGGACAGTTTAGGAGCTCCATCTTTCTAATACTGTGAAAACGTTGAACCAACTCCAAGTTTGACATCTGTAATCCCCACAATAAAAACATAAATCATTCTTATATTCAAACCAAACAGTTTAGCCAAATCAACTTGGAGAAGATAGTTCATACCTGGAAAGAAACATAGGTGGCTGGAAATATAATTTCCAATGAGTAGCAGTCCCAGACAGTGAATTTCCTTAATTTTTGGAAGACAGAAGCGTAGTTCATATGATCATTATAGTCTCTCCCATTGGTTATTATGTGCTTCAATGCATGACATTCCTTGATCGTCAATTCTTCCAGTAACATTGTTGAGGCAATGGACTGAGTAAACAATGATTTTAGCTTCGGACAGTTTAGGAGCTCCATCTTTCTGATACTATGAAAAGGTTGAAGCAACTCCAAGTTTGACATCTGTAATCCCCACAACAAAAACATAAATCATTCTTATAGTCAAACCAAACAGTTTAGCCAAACCAACTTGGAAAGATAGTTCATACCTGGGAAGAAACATAGGTGGCATCAATTAGGCACTCTATCTCGAAACAGCTATTAAGCCTGAGCTCAATCAATTCATTCATGTCATCACCTCTTATTGCTTCAATTAACTCTGGGACTACAGCTCTATAACCTCCCTGCATTTGGATCAAGTGAAGAATCTGTGCTCTTTGTACCAGATCCATAATTGTCGCATTTGTGCAGGAAGCGTCAAAATGTTCAATAGATATAGCTCTTGAAATCAAACCACCATCTACTGAGTTACATAGTGTGTTTGCTGGCCTCTCTTGTATATCAATATGATACCTCTTCAACAGTGGGGGAATGCTAACATCTTCAATCTCCCATTTTATTTTGTCATTGCATTCATTGCCCATAAAGTACAATTCTTCTATTTGTGCAACTTTGCCAATCACTTGGTAGGGATTCCTTTTGATTTTACACCTTGTCAAGCTCAACAATCTCAATTTCGTCAATTTCACAATTTCAATTGGCAGTTCAACTCTTGAACAAATATCCAGCTCAAGAGTCTCCAGTCTCCGAAGCTGTTCTAGAATTGAGATGTCTGCTACTGCTAAGCCTACAAGGCGTATAGTGCGGAGATTTGTTAACAATACAATTGATCGTGGTAACATTATTTGAATTGACTGCCTCAACTTGTATTCACACTTTAGTGCCAAAACTCTTAGATTTTTCATTCCTTCAAAACATCTTTCTGATACTTCTACTGAACCTTCCTTACTTAAGCCAAATAATAGAATCTCAAGTTTGGGAAAGTTCAACTGATAACTGGGAAAGTCATTCATCTGATGGCAATACAAATATCTTGTTGCACCCTCTTCTAATGCCCTTGGATTTTCTGTTGGCCCTTGAATCACTTGAATCTCTTTGTTTGCTATGCTCAAGGCAACATCACGTATCAAGTCATGCATTTTTATGTATCCTTTTGCATCAGTATTTGTCAGGAGACAAGAATCCACGAGTTTCTTTATAGCTACATGCACTTTGGCTCTTGATATTTGATAGGAATCAACATCCCCAAAAAGGCCCAATCCTATACTGAATATTGTTACATCTTCTACAGAAATCTCATAATCTTCTGGGAATAGTGAACATAAAAGGAAGAGTGACTTGGCTTCACTTCCCAGATAATCATAACTCAATTTTAGAGCCTTATAAACATTTTCCTTATCAACTTGGGTAGCCAGTGGTGTAGAATTTCTCATTGCTTGCAATGATTCCTTCCACGCTTGTATAGATTTGCCCTTCAAAGTGTTAGCTATTGCTGTAATGGCAAGAGGTAATCCTCCACATTCTTTTGTAATTTCCTGTGCCATTTGTTTCAAGGAATTTGGGGTCTCATCAGTTATTCTTGCATACTCTTGGAACAGAGTCCATGCTTCTTCATCAGTTAGGATTCCTAGGGGAATCTGTCTTTGGCAACCCATCAAATTACACAATTCTTTTCTTCTTGTAGTTAAGAGAACTCTACATCCCTTGTGATTTTCACCAAATGGAATCCCTATGACTTCAAAATCAAGCTTTGCCCATACATCATCCAAAATTATAAGAATCTTTTGACCTGCAGTTAATCTCAACCACAAGCGTCTAGCTCTCTGCCATTCATCTTCTTCTTCCAATGTCAAGCCTAAAAAGTCCGCAATAGTACCTTGGATCCTTCGAACATCAACGGACTGGGATACAACTGTGAAGACAACTACATCAAAAAACTGCATTGCTTTTATTGCCACTTGTTTTAGCAAGGTTGTTTTTCCACAACCGCCCATTCCGTACAATCCAACCATGGAAACCTGGTCATCTTTCAACGCCTCCAGAAGTTGATCATAAGCCGCTTTTCTAGTGTCAAAGAATATAAAATCAGAAAAATCGAATGCCATGTCTGGAAGTGAAGGACGGCGTGCAAATTCTTTCAAATCGCTGTCTTGGTTGTGCTTTGTGATGGTCTGTGTCTTGTTTGTTGGCTGCTTGCCAACACGATATCGCCAAACCCAATTTGGACAGCGCCCAAAACAACAGGTCTTGCTTGTAATCACATCAACCTGGGAAGGAGAGACAACTAATCTAATTACCAAAAGGTTATAAACTATAAAAGTCTGAATCAGATTAGGCAATGGACAGTTTATAAAATTAAAGAGGCCTGATAAATAAGGTGTTGGAAATCGATTATACCATGAAAAGTGTTTCATCATAGAACATAAGTGTTGACATGAAGCATAGCATAACAAGAAACATCCGATAAATTTATGTCAAATGTTTTCATTTTTACTAGCTGAACCAACCATCCTTGGCTTTCTCTTTAAAACTTCAATTCTTTTCATCTCTATTTTCTTACTCAACTGTTAGGGGTTTATGTCTTTATTAACATAATTTTAGTTGTACTAATCTTGAATTCATTAAAAATTAAAAAAATTGAGAACTTTCTTAAGTAAATTATTGTTAAAGAACTCAAATAAAAAATAATTGTAGGTGGCCAATCACTAAAACAAAAGTTCTAGGTAGGTCACAATGTTGTTACCCTTCTAAAATTACCCTTATTAATGACTATTGACATACATAAGATGACAACTAGTTAGCATGTGACAACTATTGAGAAACACAAGATGACCAATAATAAGTATGTGATAATATTCCTATTAATTTTTATTTGTGTATAATGTAGTGTACAATATGTTTGATTTTCTTCCTCTTTATATTACAACGTATATTTATATATTTTCAAGAAACTCCTTTATAAAAAAATAGTGAACATTCAAGTCATTAATAATATCACTATATAACTTCATAACATTTTTGTTCATATTTATCAAATCGTCATTCATATAGGAAAAACTCCATAGTAAATGTTTTCGCAAAAATAATATAGTAGTCTCAAGCTTCATACTATAGCTAGCTCTTCCAAAGAAAAAGTAACTCGTTCCTTGTTTGCTTTATGTAATTTCATACTTAATTTTCTTGGTACTACATCATAAAAGAAAATTCATATGTATAAATTTGTTTTTTTTAAAAGAAAACTTCACATAAAATGGAAAAAAAATATATAGGAAGAGAAACTATATTATTAGGTTCTTTTTTTTTTTNTTTTTCCTTTTAGTACATGACGTTAGTTTATAGAGTTATGAATTAAAAATATTTTCTAAATTATCTAAATCTTTATTAACTCACAAAAAAAATCTTATTATAAAGAAATCTTTAATTAAAATATAAAGATTTCATTTTCTTGGAGCCTTAATCTGCATAATACCACACAACTGATTTTAATGATTTCTCACAAGGTTGAGTTCTCCAATTCTTATCTCTGGTTAAAGAGTTTAGGTATGTCTATCTAATAACAAAAAAAACTGCTAAGCATAATATTTTTCATTAAAGACTACCATAATTTAGTAAGGTTCTAGCATTAGACAAAAATATGAGCAAGAATAAATCGGGAGCCGTACCTGCTTTGTGGCTTGTTGTCTCACTTCTAAGTCCGAAACAGTCATGGAAGTATCGGTAGAACTGTTTCTAAATTTAGGACACCCCGTCAAAATCACGTTCTCAAGCGATGGAAATTTTTCTTGACAATTTTCAGGGAAAACTTTAATTATTTCCGGCAATTCTCTGAGGTCCAATACTTTTAACAAAGGAAGATCGAATGCCTTTTGATTATGACTGGGAAGCTGATCCTCACGATTAGACTGGCCAAATACATATTTCAACTGAGGAGCTCGTTGTATACCCAAATCTTCAAATTTTTTAAGTCCCCGAGCAAAGGAGACCGGCATTAAGTATTCCATTTTTTTGCACTCATTGACAAGGATCCGTTTCAAGCTGTGGAACGTTCTCTGCTCCTCCTCTTCATCTGAAATGATCTCCGCCTTCTCCTCCTTTTCATCTGAACTGATATCCGCTTTCTCCTCCTCCTCTTCATCTGAAATGATCTCCGCCTTCTCCTCCTCTTCATCTGAACTAATCTCCCCTTTCTCCTCCTCCTCTTTATCTGAAATGATCTCCGCCCTCTCCTCCTCCTCGTCTGTTATGATATGCTTCAGCCCATCACATTTGGTTATCGTAAGCACTTCCAATACTTTTAAACTCCAAGCAACTGCAGGTGTGAAGAGAGACGTCAATCCTGGACATTCCTCCAATTCTAATGCCGTAAGAGAGTGCAGGTTCAGTTTCCCCACAAATAATATCTTGCCCAGTTTGCTACACTTCAATATCTGTAGCTTCTTCAATTTGTTAAAAAGGTCAGGAGGAGGATTACCATGGGATATAGCTTCCAAACCCGCCATGTCTCTAATTGTTAGCATAGTCAGCTTGGAGAATACAGTTTTAACTTCATAAAGGCCACCGGTAGTGTCAAGTAGGCACTCTATCTCACTAGAATCACAAAGAAGAATTTCAACTGACTCAATGCTGCCAGCTCCTTTTGCTTGAACCATGTCAGGGACGATATTTTTAACACCTCCATGAATTTTCTTCAGAAAGAGAACTTCTGCTTTTTGCACCAGATACTTAAATTTCTCGGTTGAGGTGGATAAATCAACATGGCCTATGGATAAGATTCTTGAACTCAGATCATTTTTTATTATATCATCATCATCTCCAATTTGAAGATGATACCTCTGCAATGGGCTAGAAGAGCAATTTCGGAGGAAGAATTTAGCAAGCTTTCGATCCTCTAACTTCGATTTAAGTTTGTTTTCTGAAAAATATAGCTCCTCCAATTGTGAACAACTTCCCAGAACCTCATATGGATTGCCTTCAACAATACTGCTCCGTGATATATCCAGCAATCTCAACTTCTTTAGCTGTGCTATTTCATTGGCCAACTTAAGCGTACAATTACAGAATTCAAGTGATACAATTTTCTCTAGGTTTCTTAAAAAAGAGGTATCGTTCAGTTGGCATCCTCTCAGGCATAGAGTATGAAGATTTAATAAGGAATTGATAGATTTGGGCAGCATTAGAGCGGGGATTTTCCTTGAAAGTCTACTGAATTCTACTGTCAAAACCTTGAGCTTTTCCATCCCTTGGAAGAAAGTATCTGGTAGTTCAAAGGAACCTTCAACATCTTTCCGTAAAACTAGAAGTTCAAGTTCGGGACAGTTCAATTTATCCGGAAATTCGTTCATGTTTTTGCAATATAGTTTTTTTACTTCACCACTCTTTGCCAATTTTTTTAGCACACTACCTTGCTCAATAATCACTTTAACATCCTCCTTTGCTATCGACAAGGCTAGACTGCGAAGTAAGTCATGCATTTTAACAGATTGTCCTTCTTTGACTTGAAGCAACAACGAACAATCTATGAGTTTATGAATAGGTTTAACCGCATTGATCCTCACCTCTTCATACGAGTCAAATTGCTCAAATAGACCCAATCCGGTGGCCAATCTGATTAAATCTTCAATCAATATTTCTGAATCTTCAGGGAATACTGAACATAACAAGAAAAGCAACTGAGCCTTTACTTCATTCTTCAAATTATCATAACTTAGTAGCAAAGATTTGTAAGGATTAATTTCCAATTCTTCTGGAATATCTACTGGTTTAAAGTTTTCCAAATTCTTCAATGCATTTTCCCACTCAACTTCACCTTTATCTTTCAAAGTGCGGGCCACAGCTTCAATTGCAACAGGTAAATTGCCACAAAGTATTGCGATTTTTTTCGCCACGCCCTTCAATTTCTTATCCTTTATCTCTGCATGCCTTTTGAACAAATTCAATGATTCTTCATTTGTTAATAGTGACAGGAAAATCTTTTTTTGGCATTTCATATAATCGCACACGTTCTCCTTCCGTGTAGTTAGAAGAACACGGCAACCGCTATTGTTCTCAAATGTGATCCCCAGCTGCTCGCTTAAATCAACACAGTTCCAGACATCATCGAGGACTATAAGAATCTTTTCCCCTGTGTTTAGTGCCATGGATAGTCTCATTGCTCTTGTTTGTACAGTTTTCTCTGTGACCGTGAAACTCAACCCTAACCAACTCGCAATCTCATCTTGAATAGAGATGATATTTCGTTCCTGCTTCACAGTTGCAAAACAAACTTTGTAAAAACGATTTGACTTCCGTACTTCATCAATCAAATTATGTACCAAGGTTGTTTTTCCGCATCCGCCCATCCCATAAACTCCAATTTTCTTAGCCTCATTATCTTCCAGTGCCTCTTGGATTTCATGATAGGCCTTTTCTGTGCACTTAAACTTGATGAATTCTGAATTACGCTCATCCCGAAGAGAACGAAGGCGGGAAAATTGTTTTGATGGACTTAGCTCTCCGTTGAGTTGTTCCATTTCCTCCTTCTGCTTCACCAATTTCCTGCCTAGATAATATCGACAAATCAAGTTAGGACACCGTCCACCAAAGCAGCTCTTGTTTGCTTCTGCTCTCTGTTCCAGTTGCTCCGCTTCTGCTATGAGCTTATCTGTGCCCTCCAACAATTTCTCAATACCTTCATCAACATCTTCAGTGTTACTTTTGGCCTTTTTAGCTCGATCTCCCACGTTTCGTTTTGTTGATGTTAAATTTTCCTTTACCACTCCAAGTTCTTGAACATTAGTGGTAAATTCGGTACAATACTTGGCTTCACGATATGCTGCAGACAGCAATTTTTCCACCAATCCAAGGGCACGATCGACTGCAGTGTCCATTACAAGCTTCTCCGCCTGAATACAATATTGAAGTTCCTGGATTATAATAGCGTAAAAAAATGTCACAAACAGGGAACAATGAGGAGATTTCTTGTCCTCGAGCAATAAGTCCAATACTCAAACTCAACATGTAAAAGAGTGAAGTGCTAACTGCTGATCGGTTGCTTCAATTACAGTACCGAATTATATGCGTTCAAGACCGTCCAAAACTCAACATGTAGTTGAAAACAGAAGTAACAAATGGCACATTGCTAAGTGACACGAATTTTCAAGTTTAGTATTTAAACTTAATGTTGTAGTCAAATACCAAAAAAAATAACAGGACCCTTAGAAGAGAGATGACTCACCCTAAATTTAGTAAGTCTAATTCTATCTAAAAACAAAAAGGAAAATTGGGTGACTTCAAAAACAAAAAGGAAAATTTCCATGTTGGTGACTCTAAAAGTTAAGTTTGCAAAAGAAAATTTTGTTGACCAATGGTCATCTTTGTGTTTCTTAATTCATGTTTATCCTATATATGTTTCTTAATTGTCCTTAGTAAGAGTAATTTTGGAAATTAACTTTCAAGTGTCACCAACTGAAAATCTTTATTTTAGTCACCTACCTATAGTGTTTTTTTTTTTATTATTATTTTTATTATTTGTGTAACCTAACAATAATTGTACGTCTCTATAAATTTTTAGTGATAAACACTTTATAAACGTACAACCAAAAATAAATAAGTACACCAGAAAACAATTTATGAGGACTATATCAGCAATGTTTTCATTCATAAAATTTAGTTTTGATTCACTGGTAATCTTGTAAAAGAACTTTACATAATTACTCAACAGCTTCTAGTCATGGATGAAAAAGAAAAACTGTTACTTTATCAAATGGCATGTGGGTGAGTGATATGTGGTCGTTCTTAGGGCTTATAGGTTTTATGTTCAAACTTAGAGTCATAGCAAAAGTATCAAAAACATTATCTTAGTTTATTTAATGTGGCATTTTTTTATTACCCCTACACAAGTCAACTATATAATTAACTCATTTGAAATAATTCAGATGTTTGTGCCTTAACTTATTCATTCTCAATTGATATAAGTCTTTCTCCAGACGCAAATGATTTGTTAGAGATCTTGACACAAATGTATCTGTAAAATCTTCAAGAAAGTAAACAAGAAAGGGAAAGAGATCGAGAGAAACACTTGTGAAAGCTTTTCTACTATTTTCCCATATCAGAAAATGACAATACAAAAGAGACTTTATATGTACAGTAACCGTCTAACCACAAGAATGCCACGTAGGCAAGTATTAACATAACAGTAAACTACCTAGCTAACTAGAGTTAATTAATTAACAATGAATAACTAATAATTAACTCAAGTAAATAGACTATGTAACTGAATAACAGAATTCTCCATATCCCCCCCTCAAGTTGGAGCATGAGGATGATGAAAATCAACCATGCCCAACTTGGAGAGAATGGAATGAAATTGAGGACTGGCGAGATTCTTGGTAAAGATGTCAGCAAGCTGTGACTTAGTGGAGATGTATTGGGGAAGAACAAGACCAGCTTTATATTTGTCACGTACAATGTGGCAGTCAATCTCTAGGTGTTTAGTTCTCTCATGGAATACGGGATTGGCTGTAATATGGAGGGCAGCCATGTTGTCACACCAGAAGGAAATGGGTAAAGGAAAGCTGATATGAAAGTCACGTAGGATGTAAGTAATCCACTGTAATTCACAGACAGTGGTGGCAAGACTTCTGTATTCTGCTTCAGCAGAAGAACAACTAACAGTGGTTTGCTTCTTGGTTTTCCAAGAAATAAGGGAGGAACCAAGTGAGACACAATACCCTGTGATAGATCTCCGAGTATCCTTGCAAGCAGCCCAATCTGCATCACAGTAGGCTGAGAGTGTGAATGTGGAGGTAGAAGAGAAAAACAAGCCTCGAGAGGGAGTGCCCTTGAGATACTTTAGGACATGGATGGCCCCATTCCAGTGTGCTTGGGTAGGGGAGTGAAGAAATTGACTCAGTTGTTGCACAGCATGGGTGATGTCTGGCCTAGTGAGGTTGAGATAGAGTAATCTGCCAATGAGCCTGCGATACCTCTCTGGTGCAGGGATGGGAGCACCTGCTGAGGAGAAGTGCTGTCCCTTAGGCAAAGGAGTGGTCATTGGTTTAGCCCCAAGGAGACCAGCATCCTGTAAGATGTCCAGAATATATTTTCTTTGAGTAACATAGGTGCCTGCAGAGCCACGAGCTATTTCTATGCCAAGGAAGTATTTGGCAAAACCCAAATCTTTGATGGTAAAGGCAGAATGAAGAAAGTCCGTAACAGCTTGAATTTGAGCTTCATGTGTGCCTGTGAGCAGTACATCATCAACATAAACCAGTAAGGCTAAGAAGGAGTCAGAGGTGTGCATGGTAAACAGGCAGTGATCATGACCACTCTGCTGGAAGCCAAAAGCTGTGAGTTTGGCACAGAACTCAGCATTCCACTGGCGAGAGGCCTGTTTCAAGCCATAGAGAGACCTTTTTAAGAGGCAAACTTCATTGGACTGAGCCTTATGATACCCTTAAGGTGGTAGCATGTAGACCTCTTCATTAAGGTAACCATGCAGAAAAGCATTGTTGATATCAAGTTGGTGAAGGGACCATTGCTTAGTGGTGGCAATTGCCAAGAACATCCGGACTGTGACAAGTTTAGCTACTGGAGAAAAGCTGTCCTTGTAGTCAATGCCTTCGATTTGGTGATAGCCTTTGGCTACCAATCTGGCCTTATATCGATCAAGAGTCCCATCAGGCAGATATTTGACTTTGTACACCCATTTGGACCCAATTGCTTTCTTTCCTTTAGGTAAAGGAACTAAGTCCCAAGTGTGGTTAGATTCCAGTGCTTGTAGCTCTTTGTTCATGGCATCAACCCACTTATCATTCTTAGTTGCATGATAGTAAGAGCAAGGTTCTGGTACAGTGGATACATTTGCAAGAAAACACATGTAAGGGTGTGTGAAATGGGGTGACTGGTGATAAGGGAAAGTATGTGGTGTATAGGGGGAAGAACCTGTAATGACAGGTGTAGGAGTAGTAGAAAAAACAGTAGGTAAGTCTGTAGGAATCAATACAGCAGAGACAAAATCAGTAAGCCAGGCTGGTTTTGTGGTGTGTCTGGTGCTGTGTCGTAAGACAGGAGGAGGCACAACATGAGACAAGGGAAGAGGTGGCTGTGGAGAGGAAGAGGTTGGAGGGGAAGATGTTATCTCAGAAGGAAGATCAGTGGGATCAGAATTTAAGGCAGGAGACACATCTGTGACTGTTGGTAGGGGATCAAAATGATGTTGAGGAGGATTAGGCAGGAGAGGAGTGTCAAGGAAAGGAATAGGCAGAGATATGTCATTGGAGTCAGGAGTGACCTGCTCGAAAGGGAAGTGATGCTCATGAAACAAAACATCTCGACTAGTAAAAATCTGATGTGTGTGTAGATCATAAACTCTAAAAGCTTTTTGTCCAGTAACAAAACCAAGAAAAACACATTTGGATGCTCTACTAGCAAATTTGTCTCTGTGAAGGTGTGTGTTGGTGGCAAAATATAAACATCCAAAACACTTAAGAAGAGTGTAATCAGGTTTTTTATTATGTAGGAGTTCATAGGGAGTGTGCCAATCCAGAATACCAGTAGGTAATCTGTTAATGATGTAGACAGTCATGAGAAGGGAGTGACCCCAAAATTTAATAGGCAAGTGTAACTGAAACATTAATGCTCGAGCAATTTGGAGGATGTGTTTATATTTTCTTTCAACAATCCCATTTTGCTGTGGGGTGTAAACACAACTTTTTTGATGTATAATTCCCATTTCTGACAAAAAGGACTGACAGGCATTGTTAGTAAATTATGTTCCATTGTCGGTTCTGATGCACTTAACTGAAGTGTTAAACTGAGTTTGAATCATGTTGAAGAAAGTTTTCAGTGTGTCTAGTATTTGTAATTTGTGCCTAAGTAAAAAAATCCAAGTGGCCCTGCTATGATCATCCACCACAGTGAGCATGTAGTGTGCTCCTGTGATAGAAGCTTTACTATAGGGTCCCCACAGATCTATATGCATGAGATCAAAGTTGGAGTCTGAGCGAGTAGTGCTGAGGGGAAAAGAGAGTCTATGATGTTTAGATTTATGACAAATATCACAGGGTGAAAGCTGTGTGGCATCAATATTTTTCAGGAAAGGTATGTGTTGTAAAGCCTTCAAAGAAGGATGCCCAAGTCTATTGTGCCACAGAAGGTCAGAAATTTTATTTGAAGTAACTGTAGCAGTACAAGGAATATGAACTGAATTTCAAGCAGAAGGGCATATTGAGCTGACTAAAGCAGATGTGTTATTACAGGAATTTGAAAAAACATGATCATGAAAGGAAGTTTTGTCTAAGACGTATAGATTCCCAAGCACCTTACCAACTGCTAGAATTTTTTTAGTCTGTTGGTCCTGCAAAAGGCATTTATCAGGAAGAAAAATGAATTGGATTTGTGCTGTTTTGGCAAGCTTTCTCACAGAGAGAAGGTTAAATTTGAAGCTAGGTACGTATAGTGCATCTGTGAGTGTGAGAATGGGACTGAGTTTAACATTTCCTACCAAGTGAACCATTTTAACTGATCCATCTGGTAAAAAAACTGAAGTCAGGTGTGTTACTCTCCTAGGACAGTCAAAGAGTTTAAGGCTAGCACACATGTGATTTGATGCACCTGTATCAACTATCCATGTACCAGGATCTATACTATCTATTGACATCAAAGTAGAATGAAAAATTGGACGAGGAATGTTACCTGCAAAATTCTCAAGGTGTGCATAGTTAATGTGGTTTCCTTCAATGCCCCCTTGTCCTTTAATCATCTTAGACAGCTCTTGTTGAATGAGCTCAGTTAGAGTAGCTCTGTGTTCATTGTTGTTCCCAGTATCATGTAACATATTGGCATCCAGAGGATGATCAGCAAAATTGGCCATGTGCTTTCCACCTGAGTTCTGATTTCGTTGCTCCTTGAGTTCTTTGTACCAGTCAGGATAGCCATGCAACTTGAAACAGTTGTCCTTAGTATGACCTCCAGTATTGCAATGTGTACATTTCTCATTTCTCTTGTCTGTGTAGCTTTGTTTCTTATGGTTTCCTGAGTGTGATCTTCCTGCACCAGAGCCTCTTCCCATAGGTGCTCTCACAAACATTGTAGAGTTCTCAGCTCTTCCCCCCAAGTTAACATGAACTTTCCTTTGTTTCTCTATTCGCAGAATCATACAGTAAGCGTTATTAACTGAAGGCAAGGGATCCATCACCAAGATTTGGTTCCGGATATGATCATAATCATCTCCTAGTCCCATTAGAAATTGCAGTAATTTTCCAGAGTTTACTAGTTCAGATACCTTTTTTGTGACACCACAGGCACAATTTTGGCAAGTGCATTATGGCATAGGCTGCACACAGGCTAGCTCGTCCCAGAGTTTCTTCAATTTAGTAAAATACTTCACCACTGACTGACTCCCCTGAGAAATTGTGCTAATTTCTCTTTGAATTTGGTAGACCTGTGGTCCATTGGACTCACCAAACCTCTCCTCTAATTCCAACCAGAGTTCACGTGCAGTAGAAGCATAGAGAAAAGCCTCGACTATGTCTTTAGAAATTGAGTTTAGGATCCATGATCTGATCATGCAATCCACTCTAATCCACTGATCGTAGTCATCTGAATCTTTTTCAGGCATTTCATATCTCCCATCGATGAATCTGAGCTTCACCTTAGCTCCAAGTGCAATCTTGATCGATCTGTTCCAAGATAAGTAGTTATTACCAGTCAAACTTGTCGAGACAAGTTGCATTCCTGGATAATCCGAGCTTGTTAGTGCCATTGGATCTCCATTGGAGTTGCCTGTCGACTCTTTATGCGAAGCTGCAGTCGCTGTTGCAGTAGCAGTTGCTGATTCCATCTTCAACCGGATCAAAACAGAGTGATCTTCTTTCCCATCTATGTTTTTGGACAAGCGACTTAAAGATGATGAAGATTATGGTTGTGCTCTGTTCAAGAGTGAAGAATGCATAAAATGGCTAGATGAGAGGGCCAAAGGGTCAGTTTCTTACATCTCCTTTGGGAGTATGGCAGCCTGTAAAATCTCCAAGAAAGTAAACAAGGAGGGGAAAGAGATCGAGAGAGAAACACTTGTGAAAGCTTTTCTTCTATTTTCCCATATCAGAAAATGACAATACAAAGACTTTATATGTACAGTAACTGTCTAACCACAAGAATGCCACGTAGGCAAGCATTAACATAACAGTAAACTACCTAGCTAACTAGAGTTAATTAATTAACAATGAATAACTAATAATTAACTCAAGTAAATAGACTTTGTAAGAAATAACTGAATAACAGAATTCTCCATATCCCCCCCTCAAGTTGGAGCATGAGGATGATGAAAATCAACCATGCCCAACTTGGAGAGAATGGAATGAAATTGGGGACTGGCGAGATTCTTGGTGAAGATGTCAGCAAGCTATGACTTAGTGGAGATGTATTGGGGAAGAACAAGACCAACTTTATATTTGTCACGTACAATGTGGCAGTCAATCTCTAGGTGTTTAGTTCTCTCATGGAATACGGGATTGGCTGTAATATGGAGGGCAGCCATGTTGTCACACCAGAGGGAAATAGGTAAAGGAAAGCTGATATGAAAGTCACGTAGGATATAAGTAATCCATTGTAATTCACAGACAGTGGTGGCAAGACTTATGTATTCTGCTTCAGCAGAAGAACGACTAACAGTTGTTTGCTTCTTGGTTTTCCAAGAGACAAGGGAAGAGCCAAGGGAGACACAATACCCTGTGATAGACCTTCGAGTATCCTTGCAAGCAGCCCAATCTGCATCACAGTAGGCTGAGAGGGTGAATGTGGAGGTAGAAGAGAAAAATAAGCCTCGAGAGGGAGTGCCCTTGAGATATTTTAGGACATGGATGGCCCCATTCCAGTGTGCTTGAGTAGGGGAGTGAAGAAACTGACTCAGTTGTTGCACAACATGGGTGATGTCTGGCCTAGTGAGGTTGAGATAGAGTAATCTCCCAATGAGCCTGCGATACCTCTCTGGTTCAGGGATGGGAGCACCTGCTGAGGAGAAGTGTTGCCCCTTAGGCAAAGGAGTGGTCATTGGTTTAGCCCCAAGGAGACCAGCATCCTGTAAGATGTCCAGAATATATTTTCTTTGAGTAACATAGGTGCCTGCAGAGCCACGAGCTATTTCTATGCCAAGGAAGTATTTGGCAAAACCCAAATCTTTGATGGTAAAGGCAGAATGAAGAAAATCCTTAACAGCTTGAATTTGAGCTTCATGTGTGCCTATGAGCAGCACATCATCAACATATACCAGCAGGGCTAAGAATGAGTCAGAGGTGTGCATGGTAAACAGGCACTGATCATGGCCACTCTGCTGGAAGCTAAAAGCTGTGAGTTTGGCACAGAACTCAGCATTCCACTGGCGAGAGGCCTGTTTCAAGCCATAGAGAGACCTTTTTAAGAGGCAAACTTCATTGGACTGAGCCTTATGATACCCTTGAGGTGGTAGCATGTAGACCTCTTCATTAAGGTAACCATGAAGAAAAGCATTGTTGATATCAAGTTGGTGAAGGGACCAGTGCTTAGTGGTGGCAATTGCCAAGAACATTCGGACTGTGACAAGTTTAGCTACTGGAGAAAAGCTGTCCTTGTAGTCAATGCCTTCGATTTGGTGATAGCCTTTGGCTACCAATCTGGCCTTATATCGATCAAGAGTCCCATCAGGCAGATATTTCACTTTGTACACCCATTTGGACCCAATGGCTTTCTTTCCTTTAGGCAAAGGAACTAAGTCCCAAGTGTGGTTAGATTCCAGTGCTTGTAGCTCTTTGTTCATGGCATCAACCCACTTATCATTCTTGCTTGCATGATAGTAAGAGCAAGGTTCTGGTATAGTGGATACATTTGCAAGAAAACACATGTAAGGGTGTGTGAAATGGGGTGACTGGTGATAAGGGAAAGTATTTGGTGTATAGGGGAAAGAACCTGTAATGACAGGTGTAGGAGTAGTAGGAAAAACAGCAGGTAAGTCTGTAGGAATCAATACAGCAGAGACAAAATCAGTAAGCCAGGTTGGTTTTGTGGTGTGTCTGGTGCTGTGTCGTAAGACAGGAGGAGGCACAACATGGGACAAGGGAAGAGGTGGCTGTGGAGAGGAAGAGATTGGAGGGGAAGACGATATCTTAGAAGGAAGATCAATGGGATCAGTAATTAAGGCAGGAGACAAATCTGTGACTGTTAGTAGGGGATCAAAATGATGTTGAGGAGGATTAGGCAAGAGAGGAGTGTCAAGGAAAGGAATAGGCAGAGATATTTCATTCGAGTCAGGAGAGACTTGCTCGAAAGGGAAGTGATGCTCATGAAACAAAACATCTCTACTAGTAGAAATCTGATGTGTGTGTAGATCATAAACTCTAAAAGCTTTTTGTCCAGTAACAAAACCAAGAAAAACACATTTGGATGCTCTACTAGCAAATTTGTCTCTATGAGGGTGTGTGTTGGTGGCAAAACATAAGCATCCAAAACACTTAAGAAGAGTGTAATCAGGTTTTTTATTATGTAGGAGTTCATATGGAGTGTGCCAATCCAGAATACCAGTAGGTAATCTGTTAATGATGTAGACAGCCATGAGAAGGGAGTGACCCCAAAATTTAATAGGCAAGTGTGACTGAAACATTAATGCTCGAGCAATTTGGAGGATGTGTTTATGTTTTCTTTCAACAATCCCATTTTGCTGTGGGGTGTAAACACAGCTTTTTTGATGTATAATTCTCATTTCTGACAAAAAGGACTGACAGGCAGTGTTAGTAAATTATGTTCCATTGTCAGTTCTGATACACTTAACTGAAGTGTTAAACTGAGTTTGAATCATGTTGAAGAAAGTTTTCAGTGTGTCTAGTATTTGTAATTTGTGCCTAAGTAAAAAAATCCAAGTGGCCCTGCTATGATCATCCACCACAGTGAGCATGTAGTGTGCTCCTGTGATAGAAGCTTTTCTATAGGGTCCCCACAGATCTATATGCATGAGATCAAAGTTGGAGTCTGAGCGAGTAGTGCTGAGGGGAAAAGAGAGTCTATGCTGTTTGGATTTATGACAGATATCACAGGGTGAAAGCTGTGTGGCATCAATATTTTTCAGGAAGGGTATGTGTTGTAAAGCCTTCAAAGAAGGATGCCCAAGTCTATTGTGCCACAGAAGGTCAGAAATTTTATTTGAAGTAACTGTAGCAGTACAAGGAATATGAACTGAATTACAAGCAGAAGGGCATATTGAGCTGACTAAAGCAGATGTGTTATTACAGGAATTTGAAAAAACATGATCATGAAAGGAAGTTTTGTCTAAGACGTATAGATTCCCAAGCATCTTACCAACTGCTAGAATTTCTTTAGTCTGTTGGTCCTGCAAAAGGCATTTATCAGGAAGAAAAATGAATTGGATTTGTGCTGTTTTGGCAAGCTTTCTCACAGAGAGAAGGTTAAATTTGAAGCTAGGTACGTATAGTACATCTGTTAGTGTGAGAATGGGAGTGAGTTTAACATTTCCTACCAAGTGAACCATTTTAACTTATCCATCTGGTAAAAAAATTGAAGTCAGGTGTGTTACTCGCCTAGGACAGTCAAAGAGTTTAAGGCTAGTACACATGTGATTTGATGCACCTGTATCAACTATCCATGTACCAGGATCTATACTATCTATTGACATCAAAGCAGAATGAAAAATTGGACGAGGAATGTTACCTGCAATGTTCTCAAGGTGTGCATAGTTAATGTGGTTTCCTTCAATGCCCCCTTGTCCTTTAATCATCTTAGACAGCTCCTGTTGAATGAGCTCAGTTAGAGTAGCTCTGTGTTCATTGTTGTTCCCAGTATCATGTAACATATTGGCATCCAAAGGATGATCAGCAAAATTGGCCATGTGCTTTCCACCTGAGTTCTGATTTCGTTGCTCCTTGAGTTCTTTGTACCAGTCAGGATAGCCATGCAGCTTGAAACAATTGTCCTTAGTATGACCTCCAATATTGCAATGTGAACATTTCTCATTTCTCTTGTTTGTGTAGCTTTGTTTCTTATGGTTTCTTGAGTGTGATCTTCCTACACCAGAGCCTCTTCCCATAGGTGCTCTCACAAACATTGCAGAATTCTCAGCTCTTCCCCCCAAGTTAACATGAACTTCCCTTTGTTTCTCTATTCGCAGAATCATAGAGTCAGCCTTATTAACTGAAGGCAAGGGATCCATCACCAAGATTTGGTTCCGGATATGATCATAATCATCTCCTAGTCCCATTAGAAATTGCAGTAATTTTCCAGAGTTCACTAGTTCAGATACCTTTTTTGTGACACCACAGGCACAATTTTTGCAAGTGCATTGTGGCATAGGCTGCACACAGGCTAGCTCGTCCCAAAGCTTCTTCAATTTAGTAAAATACTTCACCACTGACTGACTCCCCTGAGAAATTGTGCTAATTTCTCTTTGAATTTGGTAGACCTGTGGTCCATTGGACTCACCAAACCTCTCCTCCAATTCCAACCAGAGTTCACGTGCAATAGAATCATAGAGAAAAGCCTCGACTATGGCTTTAGAAATTGAGTTTAGGATCCATGATCTGATCATGCAATCCACTCTAATCCACTGATCGTAGTCATCTGAATCTTCTTCAGGCATTTCATATCTCCCATCGATGAATCTGAGCTTCACCTTAGCTCCAAGTGCAATCTTGATCGATCTGTTCCAAGATAAGTAGTTATTACCAGTCAAACTTGTCGAGACAAGTTGCATTCCTGGATGATCCGAGCTTGTTAGTGCCATTGGATCTCCATTGGAGTTGCCTGTCGACTCTTTATGCGAAGCTGTAGTGGCTGTTGCAGTAGCGGTTGCTGATTCCATCTTCAACCGGATCAAAACAGAGTGATCTTCTTAATTCTTCTTCAGAGAATCAACAAGATAAAGGTATAAGCAAATCTAGATCGATTTGCTCTGATACCATGTAAAATCTCCAAGAAAGTAAACAAGGAAGGGAAAGAGATCGAGAGAGAAACACTTGCGAAATCTNTGGCGAAAATTTCCTAAACCGTGTTCAGTGGGTTCACGGTTTAAGAGCTGATAAACCGTGATTACTTAAACTCGAAAATTATTAAAAAATTCAAAACTGCCCCTTTGAGGTAAATACTTTCAAATGTGCACTATATGGGTAAATACTTTATCCACATGTATTATTTTGGTCAAATTGCCACATTAGACGCACTCTTCCGACTAAAATTTTGTTATATCTGCTTAGTTTGGGTTTTTCACATAAATTTTCAGCTTCCCATGATGATAATTGAAAGAAAATTGCTTTTAGGTGGCAGAATGGTTGACAAAGATTTGGCCAAAATTAAGGACAATAAGGACCAACCATCCCATCTATGTTTTTGGACAAGCGACTTAAAGATGATGAAGATTATGGTTGTGCTCTCTTCAAGAGTGAAGAATGCATAAAATGGTTTGATGAGAGAGCCAAAGGGTCAGTTTCTTACGTCTCCTTTGGGAGTATGGCAGCCCTTAGTGAGGAGCACATGGTGGAAATAGCCTGTGGTTTGAGAGATAGTGGTTGTTACTTCTTATGGGTGGTAAGGACCACTGAAGAGTGCAAGCTCCCTAAAGATTTTATCCAGAAGTCAGGAAAGGGCTTGGTAGTCACATGGTGTCCCCAACTACAAGTCTTAGCACATGAGGCTATCGGATGCTTTGTGACACATTGTGGGTGGAACTCCACATTGGAAGCTTAGAGCTTAGGAGTTCCAATGGTTGCAGTGCCACAATGGAGTGATCAAACCACCAACGCAAAGCATATTATGGATGTTTGGAAAATAGGACTCAGGGTTTCCACTGATGAAAAAGGAATGGTCAGACGAGATCATTGAAGCATTCTATAAAGGAAATAATGGAGACTGAAGAAGGCAAAGAGATGAAGAGAAATACCTTGAATTTGTCAATAGCTTATTTACTTTTTAAGCTGCATGAGCAAAGTTGTAATTTACTTATTTATCTTCATTTATAATTAAGAGCAAACCTAAATTACAAACAAGTTTGTATTTGATCCATTATCATGTATTTAGTTTTGACTAATGTTTTAATATGTCGTGATACATGAAGAGAATAGAGCTAGTTATAGAAAAGGAAATTAAGGCAAATGAACAGATTGCATTTAATGGTTTCAAAATTTGAGGACTTGATTGTTTGCTTGCTAAAAATCAATAGATTTTGCTCAAGCATGTGTCTTCTTAGGTTCCTACTATTGGAAACAGTAGTTGTGAGGCAATGGCCATATATGAAGACTTTGGTGGAGGTGAGTCCGTTATTATTATTATTTACGAATAAATGGGGGTTTTGTTCATTATTAGCTAGTTCTTTCTCTATTTTGTTCATTATTGGGTATTTTTCACTTGGATTAGTGGGTTCGGGTTTGTCCCTCTGCTCTCTCTGTCGCCAGAATTGGCCATTTGCTGATGAAATGAAAACCTTGTGGGTGATGAAACCCTTTGGAAGGGAAGATGGCTATGAAGTATGAATATGACAGATGACTACGACAAATGGCATTTGGGTATATATATATATATATATATAGTAAAAGTAAAACTAATAAATAAAACATAATGTGAATAGATTATACACATAAATATATACGGATATTTTCATAGAAAATAAAAAATTATAATGGTTACATATAATTGTCTTAATAATCACATGTTTAAATTTATACATACTCTTATAATTAATGTGCAAGAAATGTTTTTAAATAAATTATATACTTTTAATAAATAATCACATGTCTAGGCAAAATAATAGTAAATTGACTTAAATAATACACATTTACAAATTATTTATACAAAAGGAATAGTTTTAAATATTTTATTATTTTTTATATGTAAAAAATAACACACTATATATAAATGTAACGTCTATAAATTGAACACGTTATATAACATGTCAAGATAAAATGTGTTTACTATTTAAAAAGACAAAGAAATATTTTTTTAAAAAAATAAACATGCTATAACCTATAACCGTGTTCTATAGTGTTCTAATAGAACAAGTTTTATTATTTAAAGCGTGTTCTAATAGAATATGTCTTAAAGCTAAAACGTGTTTGATGTAATAGCCTTTGACGAGATCTCTTAACTCCTAACACTTGTGAAAGGTGAGCTTGTAATATCTCTTCTCATCTGGTTGAGGATAGAATATTGAGAGTGAAAATTGGTTTGGATGACTAGAATTTTTACTTGCAGCCCACCAGAACTTTATTCTTCGTTCATTCTCTCTCTTCTTCACGTGCTTTGTAAAATTTTAACTTTCTCTTCCTCTTTCTTCACGTCCTTCTTTGAAAGCTTTCATTCTTCTCTCTTCCCTCACTTTCTTCTCTCTGTTCTTCTTTTGCTCTGGAGAAAATCAAGGATTAATTTTTTCAATATAGTTTAAGAACTTAATTTTATGAATATGATACATTTAAAAATATTTCTTTTAATACGACAGTTTTTATTTTTTAATATTATTTATGTTTAATCAAAGTGTCATAGAATGATGTTATTTTATATATCATCTCTTACACTACGACATATAAAAATGTAGTTACTCGGCTAACTTATTCAATCGATTCCCTTCCTCTGTTGGTCGGTGACATTGGGTTAAATCTCACCCAACGCCAAAACCAACCAGCAAACACCCCTAGTAGCTGCAAGTTCAATGACATTTTTGTCAATAGTAATCAAAATCTAAAACGGCAACATCACAGAAATTTCTAAATTTTAGAATATAAGAGGTTTCATTATATCAGAACTAAATGTAATAAATTTAACTAGAGCAACACTATTAGTACATGCATCCAATTACGACAAGAGTAAAAGAGGTGATAAAACTGCGTTTAGCTGATTCGGAAGATCCTTAACATGAAGATATCTTTGGTTGATATTATTGAACAGGAAAAAGGAAGGCCGAAAAAAGAAACAAAACAAAAAATGAAACATAAGCTTAAGCAAGATTCTAATCACCACTGAGCTATTCTACTTCAAATAATCCTAGCTACTTCCACAGCTACAAATTAGGTGACTATATTTGCAGCAAGAAAAACAGATCAACTAGCATTACTCTTCTACTTTCCTTGCACCATATTTGTTCTATCTTTTAAACCAGCTGTCCAAGGAAAAACTAAGGATCTATTGTTGGCATTAACCACTCATCTATGTCTAATATTATCATATATATCTAAATGATGATAAAATTATCAAAATGGCCTGATCCTTTGAGCCATAATATATATCAGTAGTAACAGAGAAAAAATACAAGCATATATATTAATTATCTAAAAATCCCCTTCAAACGAAAAGAAAATGGAAGGCAACTAGGCAAGGACATGAAACTTGGAAGGTATCATGTTGATCAGCATTCAAATTGTAAGATTCATATATGCATTATACCTTTGTAATTATCATCTCAAGTGCTAAATTAACCATAAACAATAATCAAATTAATTTGAATCCATTAATGCTATACTTCTATCCTCTAGCAATAATATCACTCAGAAAACGAACTATGACAATTACAGGAAATACCATATCCAGAATTAACAGCATATTTCTCAGCACATGAACATGCAGCAGGCAAATCCTTTTTGCTCCAGCAGGCAATATTCACTCTCATCATATTGGAACTATTTGAAGAAATATTAAGCACCTTTGCAAGTGTGTCATAGCAGGAAGGAAAGTAAAACCAAATTTAGCAATTCTGCAAATTGGTGGCACCAGATACACATAGAAATCAAGACACTGCCAGCAAAATGACAAATGCATTAAATATCAGCAAAAGGAGAAAAATGGTCATATGTTTATGTATACAAAATCCAATCCAGTTGAGAAAATTTCTATTCAAGAAACACTGTATTTAGGCATTTAATGAATGCATTATTTTCTCAAAACTGAAACAAACAACAGTAATGGCAGCTTTCTGCTAAATGATAGCTATGAGCACCCACTGAGATATGTGAAAGAACTCATTTTCAAGGAGAAAGAAAGAAAGGTAGAAGGAAAAGTAGTAGTCAAGGACTCGCAGGAATGAGATGTGAGTATTTCTTTTCAGTTAGAAATGAAATCAAGCTAAACTGAATGATGAATCAGACAGTAGCCCTTACCATGGTGTATCAAATAGACAAAAGCAGAACATACATTTAACAAAGAAGGAACATGCATTACAACACCAAAAATAGAAATCTGAAATAACCATGTCAATCTAAAATCAAACATTGTGACAATTTATTAGACAGTATTAAACAGGTTTAACATTAAATAATTGTTTTTTTCCATCTCAATTCATGTATAAAATATGGACAATATGAAAAAATTCGGAGGACATCCATATTGATATTGTATATCCAATCAACCATTTAGTTATACACAACTCAATGAAGAACTGGAAGACTTATCCAAGCAACTGCATTTAAATCAGGCTTCAATAGATAACCTTGCAAGTATTAGAGAAATTAAAATTCAAAGAACAGCTCTGTAATTCCTTAATTATTTCACATAAAACTAAATCTGACACAAGATGCAACTCTCAAAACATACATAGCACAGTAATGTTCCAAAACAAATGGAAGAGTATAGTACATGATCAAAATTGACCAATGCTTTTCAAGGCGTTACCAGGATGCTGAGCAGCAAAATGGTTGAAAACTTATTTGTGGTTGTCACTAGTCAAATGTTCGAGCCATGCTTCACAAATCACTTGCTCTCAATATCATAAAGATCAGTTCAGGGTATACAGCCATTAGGGAGAAACATGGTAAGACAAAGATCAAAGATAAAGGGGTATTACCCATATAGGATTCTTGAATTTTGATCAAACAAGAGCCAAACAACTCACCATAGCATTTCACATGAACACTTAGTAATGATCTTATATGTAGTTTAAACATAAAAATAAAAAGTTCAAGATAACTACAATAATTTTTCTTTCCTTTTCCAGGTTCTTCAGTAAGAAAATTAGCATAGAAATTACAGAAGACAGACAACATGCAAGTGGAGAGAACACACCATACATCCAAATAAATTGCCATTTAAGCATTCACTGTAAATTGAAATGGTATGTGTAAAATCCAAATGTCATGCAGAACAAGCAACTTCTGTATCTCTCTCATTTGAGCGTGCTCTTTTTATGGTTATAAGGGTTAGTTTCTTTAACCATATGATTAGTATGACTTTTTAAGTAGACACTGATGTAATAATCCAAATGTGTCATGCAGCACTATCATCAATGAATTTTTCACTTGAGCATTCCTGTTTTACTGTTAGAAGGGCTAGTTTGTGGGCCTAATCATTGAAATACCACATACACAAACTGCTCTTAAACTTCAACTACCACCCCAGACCACTACATCATCTTTAACAAAAGATGAATAAGCTTCTGAAAAAAACAGAGCTACCTTTCAATATACAACCTGGGACCCCGACTAGCTTACATGGATGTCATAAAAATTTAGCCAACCTTCTACTACCTACTCTCTGATCTAAGTCATGTCAATTGAAAAACAACCCATATAGGAAACCATGGTCCTTAAATTCAACAGAAATCAGTCATCAACACTTAAAACCTATTAAAGACATCTAATCAAAATCAGTGTTAGATGGTGCCTAAAGGAAGAGCCTTGGACACCTAATCATTGAAAAAATTTACACAACAACAAAAATATAAATGGGGAGAGAGAGAGAGAGAGGAGATTTCGGATTGAGAGAGACCTACCTAAAGGAAGAGCCTTGGACGCCGCCCTCTGTACCGAAAAATGCTGCAAGCCACCGGAAAAAGCCTCACACCGCCGGAGTAGGAAGCTTGAAGAAAATGGAAAAAGGAGCTAGATCTCTTGGTAAAAGGGAATCAAAGAAGTGAAATGCNAATAAGTTGGAGGATTCCAATGATATTTCCAATGAAAATTACCCTTGGAATTTCTTCCAAATTCAAAAAAATAAAAAATAAAAAAAAAATTGACTAAACGGAGAGTGTTAGGCTAGAGTATTCTAACAGTATATTTCGTTGAAAATATTGTTGGAACAAATAAAAAAAATTAAAAAAAATTTAGAAAAAAATCTAACAATATATTTAGTTGGAATTCTTTCAAAAAAAATTGGACAATTTTAACAATAATTCTAACAGAACATTTCAACAATAATTTAATTTCATTGAAATTACTGTTAGAATTTCAAAAATTTGTCCTCGTTAGAATTATCCCTGAAATTTAAAAAAAAAATCTAACAAAATTTTATTCCAAAAAAACAAAAATTTTCTTACAGTGAAGCAATAACCAGTCAACAAGATAGTTGAATCTCTTGGACGACTGAAAAGTTCCCATTATTTTATATTACAAAGGTCTCGGCAAGGTACACGTGTTTCTAATCTTTAGTCAAACTTGCTTGGTTGACAAGGCCATGATTTCAACTTGCTTGGTTGTCTTGTCACCAAATGCCTTGTCCAAATTGTCCACTCTGTCTTTGCTTCTACTTTGTTTGTTTGCTCAATAATTCACAAATAATGTTTTTTTACATTCTACTTCTAACTTAACAACCACGCAACGGTTGTTTATAAATCACCCCTGCCCTCACTTCTCACCAACAAGCACACATAGAGCGAGCAACACAAAGGGTGATTCAACCGAAAAATGGAAAGTGTAAGCGTAACCAGGAGAGCACACTGTCTGATCTTACCTTTTCCTGCCCAAGGTCACATTAATCCTGTGCTTCAATTCTTGAAGCGTTTGGAGCATGAAGGGGTGAGAGTAACTCTGGTCACCCCTCGCTTCTTCCTCAAGACAGTACACAAGCTACCCACTTCCGTTGCTCTTGAGAGCATTTCTGATGGATTTGACAATGGTGGGTATGCGGAAGCAGAGAGCTACAAGGTCTATTTCGAGCGTTTTCGCCAAGTAGGGACAGAAACTCTTTGTGAACTCATTGAGAAGCTTGATAGATCAGGGAACTCTGTTGATTGCATTGTTTATGATTCACACTTGCCTTGGATTCTTGATGTTGCCAAGAGATTTGGAATAGTGGGGGCTGTGTTTCTGACTCAATCTCTGGCTGTTGATAGTTTATATTATTATGTGAATAGGGGAAAGCTGCAACTTCCCTTGTTAGAACAGAGCATTTCGTTTCCTGGGTTGCCGCCGCTTGCGCTAAAGGATATGCCATCATTTTTGTATGCTTACGAATCTTATCCAGCTTTTCTTGATGCGGTTGTGGGTCAATTTTCCAACATCGAGGAAGCTGATTGGGTCCTCTGCAATTCATTTTACGAGCTTGAAAAAGAGGTAAGCTTCTCATAGCTTTTTTTTTTTTTTTTTTTTAATGACTTGGTCAGGGTCAACGACTTTTTTTGAGTGTTTAATTAATGGGTCATATACCCTTATCCACAAGTTGTTCATAGAATTTAAATTTAATATAATAAAAAAATTATTTTTTATTTTTTAATTTTGTTTATACATTTTATAAAAAATTAATTATTCTGACACATAATTAATAATTGTGACTATAATATTGTATTATAATAATTGTAAATTGCATTTGGCCTGATTGGCAATATCCATCTATTTCTTTTTGTTTTTTTCTTTTTGCCTTTTTCTTAAAAGTAAAATTTTTTTTCTCTCTAAAAAATATAAACACAATTAATTTAATTTTTAAAAAGTTTTTAGTAACACTTTAGTTCTTGAAAAATAACACCTTCTATCAAAATAACTCTAATCACAATATCTACTCAAATTCTTACACACTTAGATTTTTTTTAAGAGAGAATATTTAAATTTTAATTGATATTTATACAACTATTAGATCTCACAAAATCTTGTACATCCAAGTTCAGTTAAATTTGAGCCGCTAAAACAAGTTTTAATCTAGTGAAATCTATAAAGTATAGATTCAATTTGCCCATAATTGTTAGATTTAATAAAATAAAATAAAAAATAGGACCACCTACTGGAACCTTAGCAAAAAACCTCAGCACTGGGAGCTGTCTACAGTGAACTGCACAAGAATTTGATCTGCTACATTAGACGCACTCTTCCCTCTAAAATTTTGATATACCTGCTTAGTTTGGGTTTTTCACATAAATTTTCAGCTTCCCATGATGATAATTAACAGAAAATTGCTTTTAGGTGGCAGAATCGTTGACAAA
The DNA here is from genome assembly GCA_003255065.1 of Cercis canadensis. Taxonomy (NCBI): domain Eukaryota; kingdom Viridiplantae; phylum Streptophyta; class Magnoliopsida; order Fabales; family Fabaceae; genus Cercis; species Cercis canadensis. The sequence goes on along the minus strand of QAOA01007546.1, from coordinate 104,218 downwards.
GATTTGGCCAAAATTAAGGACAATAGGACCAACCATCCCATCTATGTTTTTGGACAAGCGACTTAAAGATGATGAAGATTATGGTTGTGCTCTCTTCAAGAGTGAAGAATGCATAAAATGGCTAGATGAGAGGGCCAAAGGGTCAGTTTCTTACGTCTCCTTTGGGAGTTTGGCAAACCTTAATGAGGAGCAGATGGTGGAAATAGCTTGTGGTTTGAGAGATAGTGGTTGTTACTTCTTATGGGTGGTAAGGACCACTGAAGAGTGCAAGCTCCCTAAAGATTTTATCAAGAAGTCAAAAAAGGGCTTGGTAGTCTCATGGTGTCCCCAACTACAAGTCTTAGCACATGAGGCTGTGGGATGCTTTGTGACACATTGTGGGTGGAACTCGACATTGGAAGCTTTGAGCTTAGGAGTTCCAATGGTTGCAGTGCCACAATGGAGTGATCAAACCACCAATGCAAAGCATATTATGGATGTTTGGAAAATAGGACTCAGGGTTTCCACTGATGAAAAAGGGATGGTCAGACGAGAATCATTGAAGCATTCTATAAAGGAAATAATGGAGACTGAAGAAGGCAAAGAGATGAAGAGAAATACCTTGAAATGGAAAACTTTGGCCACAAAGGCTGTTGATGAAGGTGGAAGTTCTCATAAAAACATTATAGAATTTGTCAATAGCTTATTTACTTTTTAAGCTGCATGAGCTAAGTTGTAATTTACTTATTTATCTTCATTTATAATTAAGAGCAAACCTAAATTACAAACAAGTTTGTATTTGATCCATTATCATGTATTTAGTTTTGACTAATGTTTTAATATGTCGTGATATATGAGGAGAATAGTGATAATGACAGAAAAAGGAAATTGAGGCAAATGAACATATTGCATTTGACGCTTTCAAAATTTGGGAACTTGATTGTTTGCTTGCCAAAAATCAATAGGTTTTGCTCAAGCACGTGCCTTCTTAGGGTCCCACTTTTGGAAATAATCGTTATGTGATAATGCCTATATATGAAAACTCTTTTTGAGGAGTCCACACAGAAAGTGAAGCTTCGAAAACTAGTGGGCATTGCCGTCGACTACCATCGGACATGTGCCATCCACCATACTCCGTGGCAAGGCATCGACTTCAGTGGTGGTGAGTCCGTTATTATTATTATTTGCGAATAAATGGGGGTTTTGTTCATTATTAGCTGGTTCTTTCTCTATTTTGTTCATTATTGGGTATTTTTCACTTGGATGATTGATTATCGGGTTTGTTCCTCTGCTTTCAGAATTAATACCAGAATTTAAATTCTAATAAGATTATGATAGATTTTTCTTTGATTATATATCATTACTCATTAAACAAAGCATGATTATAGCCGTGATCCCTCAAAATCTCTATCAATATTTTGTTTCCCTAACTATAGTGAAGACACTTCGAAGTTTCCAACTCCTACCATCAATATTTAAAAATGAAGTTATCAGTGTTCAACTTCAATTGATTGAACTCATATGTTTCAACTTACTTAACGGACAAGGCCATCGTTGTCTTCTTACCAAATGCCCTGTCCAAATTGTCCACTCTATGTTACTTTTTTGTCTCAATAAATCACTAATAAAAATTATTAAAACTTTGTAAGGACTCACTTAAATTTTATCTATTTAAACAACCACCCTCATTTCAGCATCCTCTTCCTCCCTATTTCTCTCTTTGTCCTTAACTCTCTTGCGTGTATATAATCCTAGAAACCAAAGTATATCAAAATGAAAAATTGAAGACAAAAGTACAGAATTTTGAGATCCCAACTCAAAAAGCACTTAATTGGAAACATCAAGCACAAAGTTTCATTAACACGAACAGATAGACAGCAAACACTTACAATTGGAAAGCTTTGCGAAACTTGTCCTGCTCCTGCTCTGTCTGAGTATGACGCTGTATTGGCGGTGGCAGGAAGACCCATATTCATGGGATCGAAGAAGTAAAACCCTTGAGCTGGGTTTGGGTTCAAAGACACCGGGAAAACCCATAACTAAATAGGTTCTAAAATAACTCAACAACTCCAAATGAAAGACATACATCCAAATTCAAATTTCAATTTCTGTTTTTAGCGTCACGAGTGTACATTAATTAAAAAGCATCCAGGTGAAACAAACCCATATATTTCAGAAAAAAATAAATATTCATTCGAAAAAAAAAGGAAAAATAAAACCTTGGAGGAACGAGAACAAGAAGGTAGTTCTAGGGCTTGTCGGGCTCTGTAGTATGATGGTGTATTCAGCTAAACAGCTCGTATTGCCAGTCAAATTCTGAAAAGACGATATTGCTGCAATGGAGTCTAACAGAGATGCAAGTGATGAGTGATCAGTGGTGGAGCTATAGTGAAGAAGATGATTGGAAACAACATCCTTTTGAGCTCCACTAGTGTAATTTGGTAAGTGGAGCGTATGACTTGGCATTTGACGATAACACATCACCATTCAAATGCCCAAATCAACATTTCCATTACTCATTTAGTTGGCAATTGGACATCAAGATTTAATTGAAGCCAAACAAATGAGTCAAGGATGAAATTGATAACAGCTTCAAAAATGAGTGACCAAAACAGTATTTTAGTCATATTTTTCACATTGGATTAGTGAGTTAGGGTTTGTCCCTCTGCTCTCTGTGTCACCAAAATCGACCATTTGCTGATGAAATGAAACCAAGGAAGATGGCTATGAAGATGACATATTACTACAATAAATGGCATTTGTGTTTATGCACGAGTTGTAACTTGTAATTAAGGTTGATGCAATGCTGATAAGTCTTTGTTCAAAACAAAAATGAGCCAGCTTGGCCTAGCTCAAACTCGAATGGGCCACAGGTCAAAACAAGTTAGGCCATGTTGGCATGGTTTTATTTGGGCTAGACCTTTACAACCCAACCCTCTATTTCTCAAGCTAAAACGAGCCATCTCATCACAATTGGCCTATTTTGCCAACTCTATTGAAGAGGTTATGGAAAAAGTAATGTTAGCATTGAAATTGCCACAATCATCAATTATTTCTAGAGAAGGCATTTAACCAATTGGTTCACTTAGCCAACAAAACATATACACACTACTCATTCCAAAGTGAGAAGCCAACACTTTGTTGGCCCGAATAGAATCAAGCTACTTTGTGCCAAGTTGGCCCATTTAACAACATCTAAACTCGAATACAAATATTTTGTTAGACAAATTTACTCTTCATAAAATTAATTTATGGTTAATCTTTCTTCCTTTTTTCTTTTCAATCTCTCTCTCTCATCCTACCGAAATCAAATCCATTATTCATATATATTAGATAGCATAGCTCTTCATTAGAGAATTAATAAGACAGAGACCAACGAAACTCTCCTATAAGAGTTTTACACCTCTTTTGTCAAATAGTTTGAAAGCCAAAAATACAACTAAGCATTTACTGAAATCCATTATTGGATTTAATGCCAAATTAATAAAACTTGTTGTAGATCTAAAATCATTAACTTTGTTGATAATATTTACCAATATCAAGAAAAATGTGTAGTTTCGCCCTTCTCAAAACAGCAAGGTCCCTTATATCTTATCTACAATAAAAGCATGATCATGCCTAAGCAAGAACCAGTCAAAAAGATAGTTGAATCTTTGGGACGACTGGAAAGTTCCCATTAATTTCTATTACATAGGTTTTGGCAAGGTACACGTGTTTCTAATATTTAGTCAAACTTGCTTGGTTGACAAGGCCATGGTTTCAACCTGCTTGGTTGTCTTGTCACCAAATGCCATGTCCAAATTGTCCACAATATCTTTGCTTCTACTTTTTTTGCTCAATAAATCACAAATAATGTTTTTTCACATACCACTTCTCACTTAACAACCACGCAATCGTTGTTTATAAATCACCCCTGCCCTCACTTCTCACCAACAAGCACACATAGAGCGTGCGACACAAAGGGTGATTCAAAAGAAAAATGGAAAGTGAAAGCGTAGCCAAGAGAGCACACTGTCTGATCTTACCATTTCCTGCCCAAGGTCACATTAATCCTGTGCTTCAATTCTTGAAGCGTTTGGAGCATGAACGGGTGAGAGTAACTCTGGTCACCACTCGCTTCTTCCGCAAGACAGTACACAAGCTACCCACTTCCATTGCACTTGAGAGCATTTCCGATGGATTTGACAATGGTGGGTATAAGGAAGCAGAGAGCGACAAGGTATATTTGGAGCGTTTTCGCCAAGTAGGGACAGAAACTCTTTGTGAACTCATTGAGAAGCTTCATAGATCAGGGAACTCTGTTGATTGCATTGTTTATGATTCACACTTGCCTTGGATTCTTGATGTTGCCAAGAGATTTGGAATAGTGGGGGCTGTGTTTCTGACTCAACCTCTGGCTGTTAATAGTTTATACTATTATGCCAATAAGGGAAAGCTGCAAATTCCCTTGTTAGAACAGAGCTATTCGTTTCCTGGGTTGCCGCCGCTTGCGCCAAAGGACATGCCATCGTTTTTGTATGCTTATGAATCTTATCCAGCTATACTTGATTTGTCTTTGAGTCAATTTTCCGACATTGAGGAAGCTGATTGGGTGCTCTGCAATTCATTTTACGAGCTTGAAAAAGAGGTAAGTTTCTCATAGGTTGTGTTTTTTTTTTTAAAAAAAAAGGAAAATGACATGGTCAAAGGAATCGGCCTACGACTTCTAGTGAGTGTTTAATTAGTGGGTCATATATCCATATTCACAAATTGTTAATAGAATTTGAATTTAACATAATCAAAAAAAAATTATTTTTTGGCTCTATTTATACATTTTACAAAAAAATTAATTATTTTAACACATAGTAAATGATTTAATTTTTAAAATTTTATATAAGTCAAATAAAAAGAAAATTCGTGAAAATGTATTAGACACACTTAGTTCTCTTTTCTTTTATTTTCTTTTTTAATAATAAAAGGTGCTTGGTGCAATTTGAGTGGAGGACCTTTACTGATAGATTGAAATTGCATTTCAAGATGAAAATTCTTGTTTACTCTAAAATTAATAGTTTCAAAGATATAAAAATATATATGACCCATATAAAACTACATACTTTTATGTTCATAAGAATGCTACTCTTGGAGTACACAAAATTCATCTTTTCATGATTGTAATTGTGACTATAATATTGTATTACAATGATTGCCAATTGCATTTGGCCAGATTGGTAATGTCCATCTATTTCTTTCTATTTTTTCTTTAAAGTAAAACTCTTTTTTTTTTTCTCTCTAAAAAATATAAATACAATTAATTTCGTTTTTGAAAAGTTTTTAATATGACTTTAATTCTTAAAAAATAACAACTTCTATCAAAATAGCTCAACTCACAATATCTACTCAAATTCTTACACACTTAGATTTTTTTAAAGAGAGAATATTTAAATTTAAATTTATATTTATACAACTACTAGATCTCATAAAACCTCGTACATTCAAGTCCAGTTAAATTTGAGCCGCTAAAACAAGTTTTAAGCTAGTGAAATCTATAAAGTATAGATTCAATTTGCCCATAATTGTTAGATTTAATTAAAAAAAAAAAAAATAGGACCACCTACTGGAACCCTTAGCAAAACCTCAACACTGGGAGCTGTCCACAGTGAACTGCACAAGAATTTGATCTGCTACATTAGACGCACTCTTCCCTATAAAATTTTCATATATCTGATTAATTAGTTTGGGTTTTTCACATAAATTTTTAGCTTTCCATGATGATAATTAACAGTAAATTGCTTTTAGGTGGAAGAATGGTTGACAAAGATTTGGCCAAAATTAAGGACAGTAGGACCAACCATCCCATCTATGTTTTTGGACAAGCGACTTAAAGATGATGAAGATTATGGTTGTGCTGTCTTCAAGAGTGAAGAATGCATAAAATGGCTAGATGAGAGGGCCAAAGGGTCAGTTTGTTACGTCTCCTTTGGGAGTTTCGCAGCCCTTAATGAGGAGCAGATGGTGGAAATAGCTTGTGGTTTGAGAGATAGTGGTTGTTACTTCTTATGGGTGGTAAGGACCACTGAAGAGTGCAAGCTCCCAAAAGATTTTATCAAGAAGTCAGAAAAGGGCTTGGTAGTCAAATGGTGTCCCCAACTAGAAGTCTTAGCACATGAGGCTGTGGGATGCTTTGTGACACATTGTGGGTGGAACTCCACATTGGAAGCTTTGAGCTTAGGAGTTCCAATGGTTGCAGTGCCACAATGGTGTGATCAAACCACCAATGCAAAGCATATTATGGATGTTTGGAAAATAGGACTCAGAGTTTCCACTGATGAAAAAGGGATTGTCAGACGAGAATCATTGAAGCATTCTATAAAGGAAATAATGGAGACTGAAGAAGGCAAAGAGATGAAGAGAAATACCTTGAAATGGAAAACTTTGGCCACAAAGGCTGTTGATGAAGGTGGAAGTTCTCATAAAAACATTATAGAATTTGTCAATAGCTTATTTACTTTTTAAGCTGCATGAGCTAAGTTGTAATTTACTTATTTATCTTCATTTATAATTAAGAGCAAACCTAAATTACAAACAAGTTTGTATTTGATCCATTATCATGTATTTAGTTTTGACTAATGTTTTAATATGTCATGATATATGAAGAGAATAGTGATAATGACAGAAGGAAATTGAGGCAAATGAACAGATTGCATTTGATGCTTTCAAATTTTGGGAACTTGATTGTTTGCTTGCCAAAAATCAATAGGTTATGCTCAAGCACGTGCCTTCTTAGGTTCCCACTTTTGGAAACAGTCGTTATGCGGCAATGCCTGTATATGAAGACAGTGGCGGATCTTAATGTAGACAAAGGGGGTAACCGCCCCCACCCCAAAAAAAAAAAAATTAAATTAAATTTCTTAAAAAAATGTTTGTCTATTCAATTTTTTTAAAAAAACTAAATATAGCCCCCTCAAAACAAATTAATAAAATGTTTAAGCCCATTTCTTTAAAATTGATCCAAAGCTCAATAGCCCCCTCAATAATTTTTTTTCTATTGATTACTAAGGGTTAGTTTAGAAGTTAAAATTGGGGGAAAATGAGTAAATGTGTTAATCCTCTTATTTGTTAGTTTAAGACTAAAAAAGGAAAGGAGACTAAGGATTTGTTTGGGTGTTAAAATTGGGGAGAAAGGAGAGGAAATGAAAGAAGCAAATGTGTTCATCCCATTGTTTGGGAGTTCAAGATTAAAAAAGAAAAGGAAACCAATGGGTAATCTCAAACTCTTGCATTCCTTTTTTGCCTCACTTTTGTGTTCTTTAATTTGGGGGGTTTGGAGAGAAAAAAGAATAGTTTACTATTATACATCTATTTATTTCTTTAAATTCTTTTTCAAATACTATTTAGATAACATTATTAAATCTTATATTAAATATATTTACTTTATAAATAAAAAATAAAATTTTAAAATTATAAATTTTTATTTCTTTCCTTTCATTTTCTCTTATTTTGCTCATTTTAATTATCTAAACAAAAGAGAGAAAAATTCCTTCTTTTCTCTCTCTTTCCTCTCTTCTCCTCTCCTTTCCCCTCACTTTAAACTCCCAAATAGACCTTAAATATTTCTTTGCTCCCTCAATAATTCTGTTCAAGATCCGCCACTGTATGAAGACTCTTTCTAAGGAGTGCTTGGAAAACTAGTGGGCATTGCCGTCGACTACCACCGGACATGTGCCATCCACCATACTCCGTGGCAAGGCACCGACTTTAGTGGAGCTGAGTCCGTTATTATTATTATTTGCGAATAAATGGGGTTTTGTTCATTATTAGCTGGTTCTTTCTCTATTTTGTTCATTATTAGGTATTTTTCAGTTGGATTAGTGGCTCGGATTTGTCCCTCTGCTTTCAGAATTAATACCAGAATTTAAATTCTAATAAGATTATGATAAATTTTTCTTTGATTATATATTANATATATCATTACTCATTAAACAAAGCATGATTATAGCCGTGATCCCTCAAAATCTCTATCAATATTTTGTTTCCCTAACTATAGTGAAGACACTTCGAAGTTTCCAACTCCTACCATCAATATTTAAAAATGAAGTTATCAGTGTTCAACTTCAATTGATTGAACTCATATGTTTCAACTTACTTAGCGGACAAGGCCATCGTTGTCTTCTTACCAAATGCCGTGTCCAAATTGTCCACTCTCTGTTACTTTTTTGTCTCAATAAATCACTAATAAAAATTATTAAAACTTTGTAAGGACTCACTTAAATTTTATCTATTTAACCAACCATCCTCCTTTCAGCTTCCTCTTACTCTTCCTCCCTCTTTCTCTCTTTGTCGAAAACTCTCTTGCGTGTATGTAATCCTAGAAACCAAAGTATATCAAAATGAAAAATTGAAGACAAAAGTAAAGAATTTTGAGACCCCAACTCAAAAAGCACTTAACTGGAAACATCAAACACAAAGTTTCATTTGTCAATGTAAAAGCATAAACCAAACTGACAGATCAGCATTGCTGATCTGGCAGTCAGTTATGCAAGGTAGTTAGTAATTAAACCATTGTTAGTTTGCTAATATAATAACTGTCAGTTAGTTAGGATTGATCAACAATTGTAAGTTAGTTATGCTTAGGCATTCCACGTTATATATAAAGTGTAAAGGATCAAGGTATCAAATCAATGAGAATTCATTTTCAACAATTCAATTTTACATTCTCTCTTTCTCTCTTCTTCAGTCTTTAGACATTTCTGGTTTCTGCTTTATCAAGTTTTGCATAATTGCATATTCTGTTTGATTTGATTTATGCTTCAAAGCTTTATATGGTATCAGAGCTTTATCAATGGCAGATCACACCAACATCCACGTGACACCATTGACGGAAATTGAGAATCTTAGCAATGAACATTTTGCAAACACCATGGCAACACAATGTGCTGGTATCAATTCTAATCTTCTTACTTTTGGTCAAACTCTTACAATCAAACTTGATCAAAACAATTTCCTCATATGGAGGAATCAATTGCTCAACATCGTGATAGCCAATGGATATAAGGATATCTTGGAAGGCACACGACCATGTCTAAACCAATAGATTGTTGTCACTGATTCTGCATCCACAACCACCGGATCAGTAATCTTGAATCCTTAATATGTACTTTGGCAATGCCAAAACAGGCTAGTGATGAGTTGGATGTACTCCTCTCTCACTGAGTAGATGATGACACAAATCATGGCTTACAATTCAGCCTGTAAAATCTAGATAGCACTGTGAGAAAGCTATGCATCTGCTTCTCGTGCAAGGATCATGGAGCTACGCCTGCAACTTCAAACAATAAGAAAAAGGTGGATTAAGTGTGATGGATTACATGCTTCGCATTCAATACATTTGTGATCACCTGAGAGCCATTGGAGAAACAATAAGGATGGATGATCAAGTAATGGCTATGCTAGTAGGCTTAGGATCAAAATACAATCCAATTGTGGCTTCTATTACTTCTCATATGGATTCTATCTCAGTACAAGCTTTACAAAGCTATCTTGAAACATATGAAAAAAGGTTAGAAAGTCAAAACTCAGTGGAACAACACATACCACTGCAAGCTAATATTGCCATGTATAACTCAAATAGAGGAAAGAGAAAGCCTTATCAACAGAATCATGGCTTTCATCACTCACAAACACATGTTCCTACTACTAACAACTTAAGTCATCGTAATTCTGGACAAGGTGGTTTCCATGGTGTTCATCACAATAAAGGGAAGACTAGTTCTAGCTCAAAACCACAATGTCAGATATGCCTCAAAATTGGTCATGTGGGGATGAAGTGTTGGCTTAGGTTTGACAATCAATTTCAACTAAAAACACCTAATTCTAATCAGTTTTCCCCATTTGCACAGGATCCTCAAGCTTTAATGGCTCCACCTGGACTTCTTAGTGAGACTCCTTGGTTTCTTGACACAGGAGCCACACATCATGTCACATCCGATTTGGCTAATCTTTTTCTGCATAATCCATTCAGTGGCAATGACAAAGTCATTGTAGGAAATGGTAAGGGTCTCTCTGTGCTTCATACTAGTCATAGTTCAACTTCTACTCCTCAGGGTCAATTGATGCTTAATAATGTGCTGCATGTTCCTAAAATTGCTGATAATCTAGTTAGTGTGCAAAAACTTTGTCATGACAATAATGCTTATGTAGAGTTCCATCCTTCTTATTTTGCTGTGAAAGATCATAGAACTCAAGCAATCCTACTCAAAGGAGGTATTGACAAGGGATTATACTGTGTCCCTTCTGCATATTCATTAAATGCTTCTGCAGCAAAAGTGTTTCAACTGTTTAGTGCTTTCTTACAATCTAGCACTGATTTAATGAGACTTTGGCATTATAGGCTAGGCCACCCCTCACTAGAAATTTTCAATAGAGTACTGCATCAATGTGACATTCCTTCTTTTAATTTACGAAATAGACCATTATGTGACTCTTATCAGATAGCAAAAAGTCACAAGCTTCCTTTAGTACGAAACTACTTTAAAGCAATGAAACCTTTTGACTTAGTTCATGTTGATTTGTGGGGTTCTCCCTCTTGCTTATTTGTGAATGGTGCTTGCTATTTTCTTCTGCTTATTGATGACTATAGCAGATTTTCTTGGCTATATTTACTTCAATCCAAGAATGAGGCATTGGTTCTTTTCAAGTAGTTTCAAGCAATGGTTGAAAGATAGTTTGAATCAAAGATTAAAGCTATACAATCAGATTTTGGTGGTGAGTTTCAAGCATTCAGTCAGTTGGTTAATACTTTAGGAATGCATCATCTCATACCCCTGAACAAAATGGAAGGGTAGAAAGGAAGAATTGCCAAGTAGTTGAAGTTAGCTTGTCCATGCTCATTAATGCAGCTATGCCACACAAATATTTGAGTTTTACCTTTCAAGCAGCAGCTCACACCATTAACAGATTACCCTATTCTGCCATTCAGTTTCAGTCTCCATACACCCTTCTATATGGTAAATGTCCTGATTATACTCATCTTAGGACTTATGGCTGCTTATGCTTCCCTTATCTTAGGCCTTACAGATCTCATAAATTGGAAAATTGCTCTGATGCATGTTGTTTCTTAGGCTATAGCAGTAAGCATAAGGGCTATCACTGTCTTAACATGTCCATTAAGCGAATATATACTTCCAGACATGTTATCTTCTTTAAAAATCACTTTCCTTTTCAAACTTCCCCTCCAATAGCCAACCCTCATTAGTCATCAATTTTCATTCATGTTTCCATTGCTATTTCTCAATCATTTCCTCTTACACAACCTACAGCAATCACCTCTACCTCAAGTTCCCATAATACAAACCTACATTCATCACCCTCTCAAACTTCCTCTCCACAACCCCAGTCTCCTCAACCTCAGACTATTCCTGACTTTCTTCCATTACCCGCCCCTCCTCATGTCCCTCACAGAATGGTCACTCGTAGCCAACATGGCATCTTTAAGCCAAAAATCTTTTCCTCTACTATGGACTTTTTCACTTTGGAACCTTCCACCTATAACCAGGCTACTAAGCATTCTTGTTGACGAGATGTCTGATAACACATTATTTTACACTATTTGTTTCCCTTATACTTAGTCTTTTAGTGTGTGTTTCTAGTGATTTTCATAGCCCTTAGATATGTTATGTAGATTTGGATTTGTTGATGCTTATAGATTTTAATTGCTTAACTGTTGAATTCTGGCATTGCTTACGTTTTTTACCATATCTTTGGCTACAGATGTCCGATTGATGTGATTCTAGTTTCTTTGGAAAGCTGACAGAAAATTATACATTTCATATGAAGAGCCCTGAAGCTTATTCTCGAGTCTGGATAACTGAAATTCGCGTGCAAGCAGTCCAGATTTTCTGCATCCCCCCAGCATTGACTGATTCCTTTCCTTATGCCTGCCTATTGGACCAGAGCATGTTTATTTGGGCCAACATCTGCTTATCGGGTCAGCACACATGACACTAGGACTTGATCATGTTTTTACCATTAATAATTTAGGAAACTATGTTTATTTTGTAATTAGGAAACCTAGAGGAGGCAGCTAGCTAGTATTTATTCTCAAGTTGTTGAGGAAAATACACCAACCAGAAGAGATACGAAATTACCTTGAGTAGCTGCTGCCTCCTATTTTCTGAGTTCGTTTTTTCTACTTTTGCCTTGTGTTTAAGCCTTCAATAGAGGGCTAAGTTTGTTTGTAATCAATTCAAGAGGAGCCAAACTTAATAATCCAGAGTTCTTATACTTCAACCGGGTTTGATTTAATCTAATTTGAATTATTGTTTCTTCCCTTCTTCATGTGATTGAATGATATTTTAATTGCATGCATTCTTTGTATGAATTTAAATCGATTGATTAGATTCATAACAGTAATCAAATTGATAATCATACTTTAAAGGTCTTTAATATATGGTTGACTTGGAAAATTCGGTTATTAAATTAATCTGGACTTAGTGATATAGAGCGGTTGCCTAGAGTCTTAATTACGATTAATTGAATTCTGATTGGTAAATCAGTAGGAATTCTAAGTGTTACTGTTAGGGGTTTCAGGTAACACTTAACTAAGAATTAAATCAGATCTATGTTATCTTTAGTGAACAATGATGAATTAAGGTTTGGTTGCCTGCTTGAGTTGATTGCGTTTTCTCTTATTTGACTAAATTCTGTTTACTGCTTTCTGAACTCTTATTATTCTGCATTCAACATAAAACCCCCCATATTCTGTTCTTGCTTTAGTCTTACTAGATTAGTTGTTTTGGTGAATCTTTGAGAGACGACACTGGTTGCATCCTATACTACAAATTAGTTGCAATTAGTAGTTTAATTTTGTACGGTTCGGCACCCGTCAATGCCATGACTACTGAGTATTAGGCCTTGCAGGCCAACAAAACTTGGCACTTGGTGCCATGTCCACTTGATAGACACATTGTAGGTTGTCGTTGGTTGTTCAAGACTAAGTACGAAGCAAATGGTTCCATTGAAAGATACAAAGCCAAGCTTGTTGCTCAAGGTTATACATAAACCTATAGGGTGGACTACTTTGAGACATTATGTCCTGTTGTCAAGCCATCAACTATTCGCATTATATTAACTCTTGCATTATCCAAAAGTTGGTGTGTTAGTCAATTAGATGTTAATAATGCCTTTTTGAATGGTGATCTCGAAGAGGAGGTATTCATGAAGCAACCTCAGGGTTTTGTGCACCCTCAGTTCCTTCATCATGTTTGTAAACTGACCAAGGCGCTCTATGGCTTAAAATAGGCCCCTCGAGCATGGTTCAATAACCTCAAGGCTGCTCTCCTTCATTGGGGGTTTATCTACACCATTTCAAACAATTCTCTGTTTGTCTATCAATATGTGCATGTTGTCATCTATTTACTTGTGTATGTTGATGACATTATTGTTACTGGTTCCCATGTTTCTTTGGTTAATCAGTTCATTGCTACATTACACTCTCAATTTGCACTGAAGGACCTTGGGCAGTTGAATTACTTCCTAGGGGTACAGGCAACTTGGTCTTCTACTGGTCTTTATCTCTCTCAGTCCAAATATATCTCTAATTTGCTTCATAAGTCAGGACTTTCCTTGTCCAAACCTTTACCCACACCTATGGCTAGTTCTCAAGTCCTTTATGCTATTCAAGGCATTCCATTAGCAGACCTCACTGCCTACAAAACTCTCTCTCTCTCTCTCTCTCTCTCTCTCTCATCCTACCGAAATCAAATCCATTATCCATATATATTATATAGCATAGCTCTTCAATAGAGAATTACTAAGACAGAGACCAGCAAAACTCTCCTATAAGAGTTTTACACCTCTTCTGTCAAATAGTTTGAAAGCCAAAAATAAAACTAAGGATTTACTGAAATCCATTATTGGATTTAATACCAAATTAATAAAACTTCTTGTTGATATGAAATTGTTAACTTTATTGATAATATTTACCAATATCAAGAAAAATATGTAGTTTCGCCCTTCTCAAAACAACAAGGTCCCTTATATCTTATCTACAATAAAAGCATGATCATGCCTAAGCAATAAACAGTCAAAAAGATAGTTGAATCTTTGGGACGGCTGAAAAGTTCCCATATATTAATTTCTAGGCTTAATTGCAATTTTGATCCCCTTATTTTAACAACTTGAACGTTTTGGTCCCCCTTCTTTAAAACTAAACTATTGAGTCCCTCTATATTCATAAAATGTACAAGTTTAGTCCATTTATTTTTAAGTCAAAATTCTTAGGTTTATTTCAAGGTGTAAAGTTATCTGATTCATAATCCCACCGTTCAGATTGAAGGGCTACATCTTGTGAACCTTCTCACTAAATTTGAGCTCGATCTAACAGTAAAACTCAGTCCAAAATACCAAAACCATAAGTTTTCATCTAACAAAAAATTTAGACTTATTCACCGTTAGATCGAGCTGAAATTTAATGGAAAAATTCACAAGACGTAGCTCTTCAATCTAAACGGTAGGATTATGAATTAGAGAACTTTACACCTTGAAATAAACCTAAGAATTTTGACTTAAAGATAAATAGACTAAATTTATACATTTTATAAATATAGAGGGACTCAATAGTTCATTTTTAAAGAAAGAGGACCAAAATATTCAAGTAATTAAAATAGGGGACCAAAATTACAGTTAAGCCTAATTTCTATTACATAGGTTTCGGCAAGGTAGACGTGTTTCAAATCTTTAGTCAAACTTACTTGGTTGACAAGACCATGGTTTCAACTTGCTTGGTTGTCTTGTCACCAAATGCGGTCCAAATTGTCCACTCTATCTTTGCTTCTACTTTTTTGGCTCAATAAATCATAAATAATGTTTTTCTACATACCATTTCTAACTTAACAACCACGCAATCGTTGTTTATAAATCACGCCTGCCCTTACTTCTCACCAACAAGCACACATAGAGCGTGCGACACAAAGGGTGATTCAAAAGAAAAATGGAAAGTGAAAGCGTAGCCAGGAGAGCACACTGTCTGATCTTAGCATATCCTGCTCAAGGTCACATTAATCCTGTGCTTCAATTCTTGAAGCGTTTGGAGCATGGAGGGGTGAGAGTAACTCTGGTCACCACTCGCTTCTTCCGCAAGACAGTACACAAGCTACCCACTTCCATTGCACTTGAGAGCATTTCTGATGGATTTGACAATGGTGGGTACGCGGAAGCAGAGAGCGACAAGGTCTATTTGGAGCGTTTTCGCCAAGTAGGGACAGAAACTCTTGGTGAACTCATTGAGAAGCTTGATAGATCAGGGAACTCTGTTGACTGCATTGTTTATGATTCAGTCTTGCCTTGGACTCTTGATGTTGCCAAGAGATTTGGAATAGTGGGGGCTGTGTTTCTGACTCAATCTCTGGCTGTTGATAGTTTATATTATTATGTGAACAGGGGAAAGCTGCAACTTCCCTTGTTAGAACAGAGCATTTCGTTTCCTGGGTTGCCGCCGCTTGCGCCAAAGGACATGCCATCGTTTTTGTATGCTTATGGATCTTATCCAGCTATACTTGATTCGGTTTTGGGTCAATTTTCCAACATTGAGGAAGCTGATTGGGTCCTCTGCAATTCATTTTACGAGCTTGAAAAAGAGGTAAGCTTCTCATAGCTTGTGCTTTTTTTATTTTTTTAATTATTTTTTTTTTTTATCTTTTTAAAAAAGGAAAACGACATGGTCAAAGGAATGGGCCTATGACTTCTAACGAGTCTTTAATTAATGGGTCATATCTCATACAATTTGAATTTAACATAGTCAAAAAAAATTATTTTTTATTTTGTTATTCCATTTATATATTTTATAAAAAATTAACTATTATGATATATAATGAGTGACTTAATTTTTTAAAATTTTATGTAAGTCAAATAAAAAAAAAACTCATAANAGTCAAATAAAAAAAAACTCATAAAAAATATATTAGACACACTTAGTTCTCCTTTCTTTTCTTTTCTTTTTCTTAATGATAAAAGGTGCTTGGTGCACGATGACCTTTACTCTAAAATTGCATTAATGATGAAAATTCTTGTTTACTCTAAAAGTAATAGTTTCAAAGAATTAAAAATATATATGACCCATATAAAACTACATATTTTTGTGTTCATGATAATGTTACTCTTGGAGTATACAAAATTCATCGTTTCATGCTTTTAATTGTGACTATAATATTCTTTTTGCCTTTTTTCTTAGAAGTAAAACTCTTTTTTTCTCTCTAAAAGCACAATTAAATTAGTTTTTATTAAATTTTTAGTATCACTTTAGTTTTTGAAAAATAGCACTTCTATCAAAATAGCTCAACTCACAATATCTACTCAAATTCTTACACACTTAGGTTTTTTTTAAGAGAATATTTAAATTTAAATTTATATTTATACATCTACTAGATCTCACAAAATCTCGTAAATCCAAATCCAATTAAATTTGAGCCGCTAAAACAAGTTTTAAGCTAATGAAATCTATAAAGTAAAGATTCAATTAGCCCATAATTGTTAAGATTTAATAAAAAAAAAAAAATAGGACCACCTACTGGAACCCTTAGCAAAACCTCAGTACTGGGAGCGTTCCACAGTGGACTGCACAAGAATTTGATCTGCTACATTAGACGCACTCTTCCCTTTAAAATTTTGATATATCTACTTAGTTTGGGTTTTTCACATAAATTTTCAGCTTCCCATGATGATAATTAACAGAAAATTGCTTTTAGGTGGAAGAATGGTTGAGAAAAATTTGGCCAAAATTAAGGACAATAGGACCAAGCATCCCAGCTATGTTTTTGGACAAGCGACTTAAAGATGATGAAGATTATGGTTGTGCTCTCTTCAAGAGTGAAGAATGCATAAAATGGCTAGATGAGAGGGCCAAAGGGTCAGTTTCTTACGTCTCCTTTGGGAGTATTGCAGCCCTTAATGAGGAGCAGATGGTGGAAATAGCTTGTGGTTTGAGAGATAGTGGTTGTTACTTTTTATGGGTGGTAAGGACCACTGAAGAGTGCAAGCTCCCCAAAGATTTTATCAAGAAGTCAGAAAAGGGCTTGGTAGTCTCATGGTGTCCCCAACTACAAGTCTTAGCACATGAGGCTGTGGGATGCTTTGTGACACATTGTGGGTGGAACTCCACATTGGAAGCTTTGAGCTTAGGAGTTCCAATGGTTGCAGTGCCTCAATGGACTGATCAAACCACCAATGCAAAGTATATTATGGATGTTTGGAAAATGGGACTCAGAGCTTCGGCTGATGAAAAAGGCATTGTCAGACGAGAAGCATTGAAGCATTCTATAAAGGAAATAATGGAGACTGAAGAAGGCAAAGAGATGAAGAGAAATGCCTTGAAATGGAAAACTTTGGCCACAAAGGCTGTTGATGAAGGTGGAAGTTCTCAGAAAAACATTATAGAATTTGTCAATAGCTTGATTACTTTGTAAGCTGCATGACCTAAGTTGTAATTTACTTATTTTTCTTCATTTATAATTAAGAGCAAACCTAAATTACAAACAAGTTTGTATTTGATCCATTATCATGTATTTATTTTTTACTAATGTTTTAATATGTCGTGATACATGAAGAGAATAGAGGTAGTGATAGAAAAGAAAATTGAGGCAAATGAACAGATTGCATTTAATGCTTTCAAAATTTGAGAAATTGATTGTTTGCTTGCCAAAAATTAGTAGGTTTTGCTCAAGCATGTGCCTTCTTAGGTTCCCACTTTTGGAAACAGTAATTGTGAGGCAATCTTCATATATGAAGACTTTTTCTGAGGAGTCCACACAGATAGTGAAGCTTTGAAAAGTAGTGGGCATTGCCGTCGACTACCACTGGACATGTGGCAAGCCACCTACTTTGGTGGAGGTGAATCCGTTATTAATATTATTTGCAAATAAATGGGGATTTTGTTCATTATTAGTTGGTTCTTTCTCTATTTTGTTCATTATTGGGTATTTTTCACTTGGATTAGTGGTTCGGGTTTGTCCCTCTGCTTTCAGAATTAACACCAGAATTTAAATTCTAATAAGATCATGATAGATTTTTCTTTGATTATATATTATTACTCATTAAACAATGCATGATTAATTGTAGCGGTGATCTCTCAGAATTTCTATAAATATTTTGTTTCCCTAACTATTATGAAGAGACTTCGAAGTTTCCAACTCCTACAATCAACATTTAAAAGTTATTACTACTCAACTTCAATTGATTTAACTCATTGGTTTCAACTTACTTGGTGGACAAGGCCACGGTTGTCTTCTTACCAAATGCCTTGTCCAAATTCTCCACTCTATGTTTCTACTTTTCTGTCTCAATAAATCACTAATAAAAATTTATTAAAACTTTGTAAGAACCCACTTAAATTTTATCTATTTCACCAACCACCCTCCTTTCATCCTCCCTCTTTCTCTCTCTGTCCTTAACTCTCTTGCGTACGTGTATTTTATCCCAGAAATCAAAGTATATCAAAATGAAAAATTGAAGACAAAAGTAAAGAATTTTGAGACCCAACTCAAAAAGCACTTAGTTGGAAACATCAAGAACTAGTAGAAAGTTTCATTAACATGAACAAATAGACAACAAACACTTACAATTGGAAAGCTTTGAGAAACTTGTCGTGCTCCTGCTCTGTCTGAGTACAACGTTGTATTGGCAGTGGCATTTAGCAATGGCGCTGGTCGGAGCAGCTTCCATTGGTGGTGGCAGGAAGACCCATATTCATGGGATCGAAGAAGTAAAAGGCTTGAGCTGGGTTTGGGTTCACAGACACTGGAAAGACTCATAACTTAATAGGTTCTGAAATAACTCAACAACTCCAAATGAAAGACATCCATCCAAATTCAAATTTCAATTTCTGTTTCTAGCTTCATGAGTATACATTAATTGAAAAGAATCAAGGTGAAACAAACCCATATATTCCATAAAAGAACAAATATTCATTCGAAAAAAAAAGGGAAAACAAAACCTTGGAGAGGAATGAGAACAAGAAGGTGGTTCTAGGGCTTGTGAGGCCCCGCAGTATGATGGTGTATTCAGCTAAATAGCTTGCATTGCTAGTCAAATTTTGAAATGACGATATTGCTACAATGGAGATTCACATAGATGCAGATGTCGGGTCATCAATGGTGGAGCTATCGTGAAGAAGATGATTGGAAATGGCATCCTTTTTAGCTCCATGCACTAATGTGATTTGGTAAGTGAGTTGACTTGACATTTGACAGTGACACGTCATCATTTAATAGTCCAAATCAGAATTTCCATTATTCATTTAGAATGCACTTGAACAGAAGAATTTAATTGAAGACAAACAGATGAGTCAGAGACAAAATTGAAAATACTTTGTACTCCAGAACAAAACTAATAACTCATTCAAAAGTGAGGGACTAACATAATATTTTAGTCGTATTTTTAACATTGAATTATTGAGTTAGGTTTTGTCCATATGCTCTCTGAGTCACCAGAATTGGCCATTTGCTGATGAAATGAAACCTTTGGAAGGGAAGATGGCTATGAAGATGAGAGATTACTACGACAAATGGCATTTGGGGTTAATTTTCTGTCATTTGTGTTTATGCACTAGTTGTAGCTCGTAATTAAGGTTGCTGCAATGCTGATTAGACTTTGTTCTCTATGATTATGGGTTTACTATGTGTTTCTTTTTTTCTTTGATATATGGTTCTTATTTTCACTATGTTGCCTGTGGGTATGTTCGATTGAGGATTTTGTTCTCATTGCTGGATGTTATTCTCTGTGTATTGAGTACTAATGTCTTTAAAAGGAAAATTTCTTGCGATTGTTAGAGTATATACTCTACAAAAAAAAAAAAAAGGCAATTTTATTGGATTTTGTTAGTCTGACCAATGAAACTACCTATTTGTATTTATATAATGTTATATTCTAGAGTATGGTATACATGTCGATGATTAACTAACACTTGAAATGTTTGTGAGATGGCTTTCCCATTCAGTGTCTTGTTTCACAATTCTACAACCAGATGTATCCAAACCAACCAAACTCAATCTATTTTTGGGTTGGGAAAAATTTCAACATGACCCAACCACTTTAATTGGGTTAGGTTTTAAAGTGAGGCAAATCCAACTCAACTCAGCCTATGATCAGCCCTAGTCCTATTTAAATGGATTAGTCCATCAACCTTAGCCAAGCCCAATTTGAAAATACAATGAAACTAAACCTTTCACTTTTTCACACCCTTCTAAATTTACTGAAACACTAAAACTACTAATAACTATAATATTAAAAAATAAAATAAAAAGCAACTTCAAGGTTAAGATTTTTTTTTTAAAAAAAAAGAGAAAATATCAATGTGACATCTATTTGCTTTATATTTCAATTCTTATTTTTTAAAAAGATAATGTGAAATCACCTCATCTTTTAAAAATTTTGAAGGTTAAGATTTTTGTACTTTATTTTCTCCAAATGTCATTCTTATTGTGATATTATTGACTATTATTATATTTGTATTTTTTTTTATTTGTAATGCTATTTTACTAGTCTAAATTATTATCATGATTTGTTTTAAATATTTCCCCGATGACAAGAAAGCACTCCGATTAATTTTTTTCTAAATAATTATTGTTATTAGTATAGAACTTCAGTGTTTTGTTTTAATACCATATAGTTATTAAAAAACTAATTAGCATTATATTTTAGTGTTTTTTTTTTGGTTAAAAAGAATTTAGGAGGTTTACAGCTTCCTATAAGAATCAACTTAACACATAAACTAAAGCTTATATATGTTTATTAAGCCAATCTAAATATTATATATATATATATATATATATATATATATATTACAGCTCTTCTTCTTTTTTTTTGTTCAATATAGGATTTTTGTTCACATTATTCAACAACATCATCACTCATGTGAATATTCCAAGAATCAAGGACCCTTTCGTCCACATAAATCGATCCTTCTAATTAAACAAACCCTTGTTGACATTATATTATACTATTTTGTTCATTTTTATCATATATTCTACATAATTATTGACTTTTTATTTTTTCATGATTTTTAGTATGGTACCCGATAAAAAATGGAATCTCAGAACAGATAATGACTTTATGAGGAACCAACAGCAAATGTTGAGCAGGAAAATTTTCCTTAAAATTGCACGCTCCATTTTGCTAATTGACCCCAATAATAAAGATTTGAAATCAAATGCATAAATAGCAAACTTTTAAAATTATTTACAAATATATCAATGTTTTAATTTTTTATGTATATAACTGAAAAGTTAAGTTTGTAGGTAAAAATGAAAGTGATGCCATTTGGGAATGGCTCGACTCATCTATTTTTTTTCTTTTTATATAAATATATTCAAAACAAAACTAGTAGATAAAATATAATGTAAATGGATATATACATAAAAATATATACACATATTTTCATAGTAAATGAAAAAATTATAATTGTCATGTATAATTATCTTGATGATCACAAGTGCTTTGTTCAATTGATAGTAAGTTGTACTTTGGGAGTGCACTTTTAGTTGTGGTCAAAAGTTTGAGATTCAATCAAAATATTGTTAGGAGAAGAAAAACTACAATTGCTCTAACCCTCAAATGAGATTAAGCACATGTCTAATTGGATAAAGTGGGGACACTCGTAGTATTAACCAAAAAAATTATAATTGATGTGTAAAAAATAACTATTTTTTTAAATAAGTTATATATGTATTAAAAAATAAATAATCACATGCCTAGGCAAAATAATCACATGACTATATAGTATTAGATCGCTAAACAAAGCATGAATGTAGCCATCAATCCCGTGATCCCTCAAAAAAAAATTCAATATTTTGTATAGTGGAGACACTTCGAAGTTTCCAACTCCTACCATCAACAATTAAAAGATGAAGTTATTAGTATTCAACGTCAATTGATTGAACTCATTGGTTTCAACTTGCTGGGTTGATAAGGCCGTGGTTTCAACTTGCTTGGTTGACAAGGTCATTGTTGTCTTGTCACCAAATGCCGTGTCCAAAGTCCACTCTATCTTTGCTTCTACTTTTTTTTCTCAATAAATCACGATTAATGTTTTCTAATTCCTTTGTTAACTTAGCAATCACCACTAAAATTTTAATCTAACTTAACAACCACGCTATTGTTGTTTATATATCACCCCTGCCCTCACCACTCATCCCAAGCACACATTGAGCGAGCAACACAAAGGGTGATTCAACAGAAAAATGGAAAGTGAAAGCGTAGCCAGGAGAGCACACTGTCTGATCTTAGCATTCCCTGCTCAAGGTCACATTAATCCTGTGCTTCAATTCTTGAAGCGTTTGGAGCATGAAGGGGTGAGAGTAACTCTGGTCACCACTCGCTTCTTCTGCAAGAAATTACACAAGCTACCCACTTCCATTGCACTTGAGAGCATTTCTGATGGATTTGACAATGGTGGGTATGCAGAAGCAGAGAACTACAAGGTCTATTCCGAGCGTTTTCGCCAAGTAGGGACAGAAACTCTTGGTGAACTCATTGAGAAGCTTGATAGATCAGGGAACTCTGTTGATTGCATTGTTTATGATTCAGCCTTGCCTTGGATTCTTGATGTTGCCAAGAGATTTGGAATAGTGGGGGCTGTGTTTCTGACTCAATCTCTGGCTGTTGATAGTTTATACATTTATGTGAATAAGGGAAAGCTGCAAATTCCCTTGTTAGAACAGAGCTATTCGTTTCCAGGGTTGCCGCCGCTTACGCCAAAGGACATGCCATCGTTTTTGTATTGTTATGAATCTTATCCAGGTTTACTTGATTTGGCTGTGGCTACATTTTCCAACATTGAGGAAGCTGATTGGGTCCTCTGTAACTCTTTTTACGAGCTTGAAAAAGAGGTAAGCTTCTCATAGCTTGTGTGTTTTGTTTTTTTTTTAAAGAAGAAAATGACATGGTCAAAGGAATGGGGCCTACGATTTCTAATGAGTGTTTAATTAATGGGTCATCTCCACAAATTGTTCATAGAATTTGAATTTAATATAGTCAAAAAAAAAATTATGTTTTATCTTTTGATTCTATTTATGTATTTTATAAAGAATTACCTATTTTGTTATATAATGAGTAACTCAATTTTTAAAATTTTATGTAAATCAAATAAAAAAAAAAACTCTTGAAAAATATATTAGGCACACTCAGTTCTCTCTCTCTCTTTCTTTTCTTTTTTTTTTTTTAATGATAAAAAGTGCTTAGTGCAACTTGAGTGGAAGACCTTTACTCATGATGAAAGTTCTTGTTTACTCTAAAAGTAATGGTTTTAAAGATATAAAAATATAAATGGCCTGTATAAAACTACATATTTTTGTGTTCATAAAATTGTTACTCTCGAACTACACAATATTGTATTGCAATGATTGCCAAGTGCATTTGGCCTGATTGGCATTATCTATCTATTTCTTTTTGTTTTTGTTTTTTTTCCTTTTTCTTAAAAGTAAAACTCTTTTTTTCCTCTAAAAAATATAAACACAATTAATTTAATTTTTTGAAATTTTTTTAATATTACTTTAATTCTTGAAAAATAACAGCTTCTATCAAAATAGCTGTACTCACAATATCTATTCAAATTCTTACACACTTTGATTTTTTTTAAGAGAATATTCTAATTGATATTTATATAACTGCTAAATCTCACAAAATCTCATGCATTTGAGTCTAGTTAAATTTAGCTGCTAAAACAAGTTTTAGCTAGTGAAATCTACAAAGTATAGATTCAATTGCCCATAATTGTTAGATTTAATTAAAAAGAAAAAAGAAAAAAATAGGACCAACTACTGGAACCCTTAGCAAAACCTCAGCATTGGGAGCTGTCCACAGTGAACTGCACAAGAATTTGATCTGCTACAATAGACGCACTCTTCCCTCTAAAATTTTGATATATCTTCTAAGTTTGGGTTTTACACATAAATTTTCAACTTCCCATGATGATAATTAACAGAAAAATGCTTTTAGGTGGTAGAATGGTTGACAAAGATTTGGCCAAAATTAAGGACAATAGGACCAAGCATCCCATCTATGTTTTTGGACAAGCGACTTAAAGATGATGAAGATTACGGTTGTGCTCTCTTCAAGAGTGAAGAATGCATAAAATGGCTAGATGAGAGGGCCAAAGGGTCAGTTTCTTACGTCTCCTTTGGGAGTATGGCAGCCCTTAATGAGGAGCAGATGGTGGAAATAGCTTGTGGTTTGAGAGATAGTGGTTGTTACTTTTTATGGGTGGTAAGGACCACTGAAGAGTGCAAGCTCCCAAAAGATTTTATCAAGAAGTCAGAAAAGGGCTTGGTAGTCTCATGGTGTCCCCAACTACAAGTCTTAGCACATGAGGCTGTGGGATGCTTTGTGACACATTGTGGGTGGAACTCCACATTGGAAGCTTTGAGCTTAGGAGTTCCAATGGTTGCAGTACCACAATGGACTGATCAAACCACCAATGCAAAGCATATTATGGATGTTTGGAAAATAGGACTCAAAGCTTCGGCTGATGAAAAAGGCATTGTCAGACGAGAAGCATTGAAGCATTCTATAACTGAAATAATGGAGACTGAAGAAGGCAAAGAGATGAAGAGAAATGCCTTGGAATGGAAAACTTTGGCGGCAAAGGCTGTTGATGAGGGTGGAAGTTCTCAGAAAAACATTACAGAATTTGTTAATACCTTGTATAATTTTTGAGCTGCCATGACCTAAGTTGGAAATTACTTCTTTGTCTTCATTTGTATGATGCAATTCTAAATTACAAACGAGTTTATATTTAGTCTATTATGGTTGTTTTTGAGGTAATATTTGATCTTATTATGGTTTACTCTATATAAAACTTTACACATTGAAAATAGATGAAAATTATTGCAATGATGATAACATTGCTAAAAGTCGTCCTAACGACAAAACATTATTTAGTCAATTGCAAAAATCAAACTGAAGTATTCTATAAAGGAAACAATGGAGACTGAAAATGGCAAAGAGATGAAGAGAAATGTCTTCAAGTGGAAAACTTTGGCCACAAAGGCTGTTGATGAAGGTGAAAGTTCTCAGAAAAACATTATAGAATTAGTAAATAGCTTGTTTACTTTTTAAGCTGTATGACCTAAGTTGTAAATTACTTATTTATCTTCTCAAACCTAAATTACAAACAAGTTTGTATTTGATCATTATCATGTATTTATTTTTGACTAATGTTTTAATATGTCGTGATATATGAAGAGAATAGAGATAGCGACAGAAAAGGGAATTGAGGCAAATGAACAGATTGTGTTTAATGCTTTCAAAATTTGGGAACTTGATTGTTTGCTTGCCAAAAATTAATAAGTTTTGCTCAAGCATGTGCCTTCTTAGGTTCCCACTTTTGGAAACAGTAGTAGTGAGGCAATGCCTATGAAGACTTTTTCTTAGGAGTCCACACAGATTAGTGAAGTTTCGAAAAGTAGTGGGCATTGCCGTCGACTACCACCGGACATGTGCCATCCACCGTACTCTGTGGCAAGCCACCGATTTTAGTGGAGGTGAGTCCGCTATTATTATAATTTGCGAATAAATGGGAGTTTTGTTCAATAGTAGCTGGTTTTGTTTCCCTAACTATGGTGGAGACACTCTGAAGTTTCCAACTCCCACCATCAACATTTAAAAGATTAAGTTATTAGTATTCAACGTCAATTAATTGGTTTCAACTTACTTGGGCGGCAAGGCCATGGCTGTCTTGTCATCAAATGCAGTGTTCAAATTGTCCACTCTATGTTTCTACTTTTCCACTCTGTTTCTACCTTTGTTTTTTTCTCAATAAATTACTAATAAAAATTTATTAAACTTTTTTTTAATAAGTGGTCAAGATGAATCTTTTACCCTTATTTTTTTAATTAAATTAAAATTTTAACATAAAGTTATAT
Organism: Cercis canadensis; assembly: GCA_003255065.1. Classification (NCBI taxonomy): domain Eukaryota; kingdom Viridiplantae; phylum Streptophyta; class Magnoliopsida; order Fabales; family Fabaceae; genus Cercis; species Cercis canadensis. The sequence continues at coordinate 78,353 of QAOA01007546.1, read as the reverse complement.
GAGCATATATTTTATTTATACTTCAAACTTTAAAGGCTTTTATCTATTAAATTATGTTAGATATAAAATTATTTTTAAACTTTTACTTTAACAACTTAATTTTTGAATTGAGTTATTTCTTGATATTAACAACCCACTTAAATTTCAATCTAATTCACCAACCACGCTATCGTTGTTCATAAATCACCCCAGCCCTCACCTCTCTCACCCACAAGCACACAGAGCGAGTGACACAAAGGGTGATTCAAAAGAAAAATGGAAACTGAAAGCGTAGCCAGGAGAGCACACTGTCTGATCTTAGCATATCCTGCTCAAGGTCACCTTAATCCTATGCTTCAATTCTTGAAGCGTTTGGAGCATGAAGGGGTGACAGTAACTCTGGTCACCACTCGCTTCTTCTGCAAGACTTTACACAAGTTACCTAGTTCCATAGCCATTGACAGCATTTCTGATGGATTTGATAATGGTAGGTCTGCGGAAGCAGAGAACAACCACAAGGTCTATTTGGAGCGTTTTCGCCAAGTAGGGACAGAAACTCTCTGTGAATTCATTGAGAAGCTTGATAGATCAGGGAACTCTGTTGATTGCATTGTTTATGATTCATTCTTGCCTTGGGTTCTTGATGTTGCCAAGAGATTTGGAATAGTGGGGGCTGTGTTTCTGACTCAGTCTCTGGCTGTTAATAGTTTATACTATTTTGTGAATAAAGGAAAGCTGCAAATTCCCCTGTTAGAACAGAACTATTCCCTTCCTGGGTTGCCGCCGCTTTCACCAAAGGATATGCCATCGTTTTTGTATGCTCATGTAAATTCCCCTGTACGTGATATGCTTGTGGGTCAGTTTTTTAACATTGAGGAAACTGATTGGATTCTCTGCAATTCGTTTTACGAGCTGGAAAAAGAGGTAAGCAACTTATGCCTTATATTTTAGTCTCCAAATGTAATTGTAAAAATTTTAAAAAATGAATCGAGACAATATATCTAAAACATAAACCAGTAAACAAAATTTAAATTTAATTACGTTAAATAAAATTACTATTCCGCATATTTTTTTTTGGCAAATTTTCTATAAAATCTCCATAATGATACGAAATCTATGAAATGAGTCTCATCCGTACAACCTCCAATCGGATGTGCTATAGATTTACCCCCAGTTCTAGTGTAGCTTAGAAACCCCATTGTGGAATGGTCAAAGTTGTGAGGCTCCCCATTTAATGTTTAATTAATAATGGACCCACCATATGAACTTAGATGGATGACACATGGCAGACACGTTTACTTTGTAGGTCATAACATTACCTTAAGCTTATAATACTATGTTTTTTAGTGGTGATTGAGTAAACATGCAAAAACTATTGGTCAAGACACACAAGAAAGTTATTATTGTGATCAAACACATAACAATGAGTACTTTATTGTTTATCATGATAAGTGGTCATAATGTAGTCTTGAGTGATCATTATTAGAGTATTTAGTCATAATAACAGTACCTTGCCTAGTAGTCATTATGTGCTTACTAATGATCATTATATGTTTATTCATAATAACCACTCAAATAGAGGATAATCACTCTCTAAAGATTTTAAAAGATACACATAACACAAACTATAAGATATATTTTTTCAAGACTTTCTTATGCTACACCTCTTTGATGTGACATAAGTCACATATTTAACTTTTTACACAATTTTGATTAAATATTTTATTAGTTTGACACAATTGATATAATTTAAATGATATAAACTATATTAAATTGATACAATATATATAAAAAAAATTGTATAAAAAAAAGATGTGACTCTTGTCACATAAGAGAAGTGTAGCATAACACCCCCTATATAATTTGGGCTCTAAATAGTGAAATCTGATGAAAAATATAAAGTAAAACCATTTTTTAGTCTTTGAAAAATGCAGTCATTGACAAATTTGTCCTCCAAAAATTTTCGGTGACAAATTGGTCTTTGAATTATTATTTCGTTGACAAATTAGTCCTCTAGTAGGCAAGATCAGTGAAAAGAAAATGAGGACTTGAATGAGAAAAGGAGGGCTTAAACATAGTTAAGCAAGATCAGTGAAAAAAAATTAGAAAAAGGGTCTGTCGGGATCCATAACTTTTCTCATTAAAGTACCAGATGACTAATTTGTCAGACAGAATAATAATTCAATGACCAATTTGTCACTGAAAATTTTTGGAAGACGAATTTGTCAATAACTACATTTTTTAAGGACTAAAAAAAGGGTTTTACTCAAAAATATATTATGAAAGTAGCATAACTCTTAGCAAAAAGATGTGGGTTTTGTAGCTACAGCACCGAGAGGCCCATTCTTTGTGCCAATAGATCCAAGCTTAACTACACAAGAATTTGATCCACTACATTAGACACACTCTAGCCCCTAAAACTTTTATATATCTGCTTTAATTAAGTTGGGCTTTTAACATAATTTTGAGCATCCCATGATGAGGATTAACAGAAAATTGACTTCAGGTAGCAGAATGTTTGACAAAGATTTGGCCAAAATTGAGGACAATAGGACCAACCATCCCCTCTATGTTTTTGGACAAGCGACTGAAGGATGATGAAGATTATGGTTGTGCTGTCTTCGAGAGTGAAGAATGCATAAAATGGCTAGATGAGAGGGCCAAAGGGTCAGTTTCTTACGTCTCCTTTGGGAGTTTGGCAGCCCTTAATGAGGAGGCAATGGAAGAAATAGCTTGTGGTTTGAGAGAGAGTGGTTGTTACTTCTTATGGGTGGTAAGGGCCACTGAAGAGTGCAAACTCCCAAAAGATTTCATCAAGAATTCAGAAAAGGGCTTAGTAGTCACATGGTGTCCCCAACTACAAGTCTTGGCACATGAAGCTGTGGGATGCTTTGTGACACATTGCGGGTGGAACTCCACATTGGAAGCTTTGAGCCTAGGAGTTCCAATGGTTGCAGTGCCTCAATGGAGTGACCAAAGCACCAACGCAAAGCATATTATGGATGTTTGGAAAATGGGAGTCATAGCTCCAGTTGATGAGAAAGGGATTGTCAGACGAGAAGCATTGAAGCATTCTATAAAGCAAATAATGGAGACTGAGGAAGGGAAAGAGATGAAAAGAAATGCCTTGGAATGGAAAGCTTTGGCAGCAAAGGCTGTTGATGAGGGCGGAAGTTCTCAGAAAAACATTACAGAATTTGTTAATGCCTTGTATAATTTTTGAGCTGCATGACCTAAGTTAGAAATTACTTTGTCTTCATTTGTATGATGCAAATCTAAATTACAAACGAGTTTATAGTTGATCTATTATGGGATTTTGTTTTGGTAATAGTTGATCTATTATGGTTTACAGTTTATAAAACTCTACATATTGAAAATAGATGAAAATTAAGCACATTATGAATTATTTCTTTATCTGAAGCAATCAACTAGCCAACAAAACATTTCTTTATCTAAAATACATCTATTGAAATGATGATAACATTTCTAAAAGTCGTATTAATGACAAAATATCATTTAGTCAATTGCAAAAATCAAACTGAATTCAAATAGATTATCCTAGCTATCACAAATTTTTTGTCGTTGCCAATAATACATAGAAACTATATTTGCAATGCATTTTCATGAATTTTTTTTCCGATGGAACATTTTCATGAAATTTATCTGTTATACTTTATTTTATCAAAATTTACTTTAATATATAGAATAATATAACATTGATCTCTTAGAAAAATAAATCACAAAAGTGTTAAAGATCGATAAATTCATTTACTCATTCAACTTAAAATAAATTCACAGTTCACCAAAAGAGAATATATATGCAATAGTGACATAATTACAGTAACCATTAACCAATGTATTATAGTTCCCAGGATTAAAAAAAGAAAAAGAAGTGAGATAACTAATGAAGTGACGTGGAATTATCAAAGCAAAATTTTTTTTAGCCATTAGAAATACCAGCTGGCCTCTTAAAAACACTTGAAATGGTTGAATCACAATGGTTTGAAAAGGAAGAATCAAAATGGTCTTGGTTTATATATATATTTTTTAAAATTTTGGTTACGACTCTTTAAGTTTAAATATATAATATACAAGTGCTAAGAATAACTTCAATACTTAACCACAAGCCGATTGGTTACATATTCTATCGAATGCTGTTACAAATTGTATAAAACAAATAATACCCAAATCTGGTCGAGTGCATGACCTCCCAAATCTCATCCCAAAACGGTCACGACATTCTATTCAAATGTTCAACCCTGCAAACAGAAAATTACAAATAAGTTTGCAAAATAAAATCATTAGCATATATTATCCGAGTAATAAAAACAACCAAAGTTTATTTGGCATAAGATAAATTGCTAACCATTTTCTTATGATATACAGAGACTGGAAGTGAAGACTTCTCTAAGAAAAGCTAAGGATCAATTTTCCTAGTAAAACAAGTCTCACTTCAACACAGGTTTGACATGGCAACGGCTGAATGAAAGCAGCTAGTAACACACGCAGCTCAAATCATGTCTTCAGTAAATACTCTCTGGGCATTTAATAGAACTAGGCATATCAGATTCCTAATCAGTTCTAGAGTGGTTAATAATCTACTGCTTAAATCTTTGTAAATGTATTTGCTGTGGATCTTTTCTCTATATATATGCTCGAAAAAAGTAATGAAGAGTTTGTTTTCGTAACCTTATAAGGAATATCAAGTTTTTAAAATAGGATTCTAAAACACCATAAACCTAAATGCAAGTACAACCTAAGGCCTAAAATACACACACTACAATTGTATGGACAGTATACCTGCAGGCAATTTTTCTCTTTTATTGTTGCTGCATTAGTATGATGTCAGCATGTAGGATTCTTGGAGCTGCTTATGAAAAAGCATTTGTTTTTGAATGTAGCAGCAACTATCAGATTTTGCAAATAGGATTTAACAGAACCTGAATGTGTAATAGGCAGCATTTGGCCTACCATCAAAGTTAACTGCAACTGTTGCCGAAAGAGTAAACATGCATACTAGTTAATCTTTCTTTATCTTACATTGGCATAGTTGCCACAATCTAAACTTAACTAGATCCACTTAAATTCATTCTTGTTAGACTCAAATTTTTCCAAATGTACTAATATGAGGCAATTTGCATCTAACTAGTGTAAAGTATCATTATTCTTGCGAAAAACCTATAGCGACACATGACCTATTGCATCAAATTTATGGTACCATTCTATCAAGTGTACCACTATGAGGCAATATGAGGCTAATTAGTTTTGCATGTTTGGTTTTCCAACACCTAATCTATGTCTGCTGAATCTGTTCGACAAATATGGACTTTTAGAAGAGAAGTAGTGTTTCACTCAAACTGACTTACAATCTTCAAATACAATGGGGTATTTATAGGTGCAATAGATGACCACATGACAACTAGTTACTTGAACCACAATTAAATATAGTTTTATGAACTACGCTATACAAACAATATATATAAACTAACAATCAACTTGCGTACTTAGAAAAACTCAAAAGACACATGAACTTGGACTAGAAATTCAACAAATTACTAATTTCAATGGACTAGTTCAACACCACAAGAAGAAACAAAATAAGTGGGGTAAACAGAGGAAAACACTGTCAAGAGCAAAACAAAGACACATAAAAGAAAGCTTAAAGGGCTATTAAAATGGGACCTCAGTTGGAATACGGTATGAACTCCAAATTGATTGATTCAGTTCCCTCAGTTGCAATTTTATGGAAGGCGGGCTTTGGTAATACCAAGGTGCACCCATCCCTTAGAGGCTGAGAAGCTAATGTGAGTGCTCGATCAACAATGGTAACCTCAACGGTTTGGAAAATGCAAGCTCCAGGAGAAGCTGCACTTGTGCACCTCACTTGATATCTCCTCCCACAAGCAGCACCATTATCCCATATTGCCTCCCCTGCTGAAGCAAACATGTAGCTAGATGGAAACTGCGACTCACCAAAGTCACAGGCATTGGCTGCATCACAACACAGGAAGAGAAAGAACTAAAAACGCCAAAATTGCAAATCACAAATGAGGAAGTTATTCTTGGTACCATCTTTATTGTATACTTCAATAGGAGAAGCACTTACGAATATAGGGGGGGCCACCAGCCACAGTAGCAGTGCCAATATCACTATGGCCTGTCGTAAACAACACTGCCAAGGAGAGGAGCAGAGCACAACACGAAATGTGAACCTTGGACATTGCTACAAAGTGCAAAGGAAGTGAAGGAATGTGAACGGCAATCAGCAGACTCTGGTATAGTACCACAAAATAACTAGTCCATTCTCAGAGGTCAAGGGCTTAAGCATTGAGGTATAGTAACACAAACATTGGGAAAATGTATGCAGGGAAAGGGCTACCAAGAATTTCATTAAAGAGACATATATAGACATCATCTCTTCTCTATTGACCAAAAAATTGTAAAAAAAATTATTAATTCAAGTCATTACAATAATATTGTAATGTTGCAACGTGGACACATGCATGTATTGAATTATGTTATGTGTGTCTGAATACATTGTCAATTTTCACACCTTCCCATTCTTCTTCTTCTAGTTTAACTCCTTTAGTGTACCATAAATTTAGCAAATTTTGGAAGCAAAATAGTCTATTAAACTGAACTGGTATGTCTGTCGAGTAGATATATCCATTTCACAACATGGGTTATGACACTTACACTGACATCAGTTTGTCCAGTTAACTGCCAAGTCTATTAGGCTAAGGTTGTGCCAACTGTGTATGTGTGCACTGATGTGAGGGTAAAAGGTATCCAAATAGCATAGCAGTACTTATGTTACCACAAAAACACAGCCTATGTTTTTGTCTGTTTTTAACATAAAATTACTACCTGAATTGATCAGTAATAATAAGTTAGTGTTTTTCATATCTATAGTGTTAGGAAATTAAATACAATAGAGCTAATTGCAACTAAAGCGAGATGAGAACAAAATATAACACACAACTTTAAGACAACTGTGTAAAAAGATTTTACTATAATGAGGAGAGACTACACACAACTTTTACTTACACAAGAACTTAATTAAGGTCTTTTACTCTTAATCTACAAGAACTCTCTAAGGCTCTTCACACTATTTCGGATTGAGGATGTAAAACACGAAGCAAGAACTGCATATTTATAGACAATTGCTTGTTGCCTCCAACCGCTTCACCGTAGGCGGTTCTTTCACAATCTTAACAATTAAGATTTTACTGCAGCGCCAGTTGACAGCTAAAACAACTGCTGTCTACAATCTTTCCCATTAGGATTTCGGCGTCTTATGCATTAAGACTTCGGCACCTTACAAAGAACCAATCAGCCATCTTATAGCAAATAGGCACAGCCACCTAAGTGATAACTATATTATCACTTTCTAGTAATTGCAGCAATCATTTTATTTACAACCGTTGATTCACTTCCTTTGTTTATTAGACACCTTCTTAGCCATTAAGCTGTAGCTATGATAGCACAGCACCATTTCTCATCTTTCTTTATTTTACTACGTCAACTAAAGAATTAAGGAACAGTAGCTGACATATAGCATGCTCCAAAGATAAATTTGATGCTAATTGTTTGGTAGATAAAACTAGAGGATGTAGACTCTCACAAACAAGCACAGCTAAGCTAATATAAGCAGCAAAAAAATTTCTTTTATTTCTTTGAAAGTTATCAATAGACAATTCCAACACGGATTCAGACATGAACAGCTAAAGAATCAAACATCGGGAATAGAGAAAAGAATTAGGTTCTGGATCTGGTAGATAGCTTCGTACCTTATTAGTTGTCCGCTGACGATGATACAGGTGCAGTTACAGAGAAGAAGCAGAAGAAAGGAAGCAGAAGAAAGGAAGGGGAAAGAGGGAAAGGGAAAGAGGGAAAGGGAAAGAACGAAGGATTTGTGTGATGGTTCTTGAACCCCTGATAAGTTGAAGTGTTGAACACGTTAACTAATATGCGTCTACCATTATGCCCTAATTTGCATATGGGCTAAGCCCTGGATGGGCTGGGCCGAAGCTTAAATATTCTTCAGCTCAATTTTTAGGACTTCGTTGAAGCCCTTAACCCAAATGTTAAAGATCAATATTAAAGTCAACAATATTAGACCCATAAAAAAAAAAAATCAGCAAAAGAAAAAAGAATGTTTAAGAAAATAAAATTTTAGCGGCCAAACATATTTTTATAAAAATATGGGCAAATGTTAAAAGAAAATTTTAAAAATTGAAAACAAATTTCCGAGAGTGTGTACCATAAAAATCTCATCCGCGAGGGTTAAAAAGTTTGGAAATGAAGAATACTACTAGAAAGTCGATCTACAAAGAGAACAGCAATGACTTACCTCATAGTTGGAGTCCCAACGTGATCAAGCGGGCTTGAAACAATTACAATTTGTTCCGAAGTCAAATGATTTCCAGTATTCTCTCATATTTGTTGTTAACCTTCTACTTCCTTTTCACTTTTTAAGGAAACTTCCAAACAAAGNACAGGTGCAGTTACAGAGAAGAAGCAGAAGAAAGGAAGGGGAAAGAGGGAAATGGAAAGAACGAGGGATTTGTGTGATGGTTCTTGAACCCCTGATAAGTTGAAGTGTTGAACACGTTAACTAATATGCGTCTACCATTATGCCCTAATTTGCATATGGGCTAAGCCCTGGATGGGCTGGGCCGAAGCTTAAATATTCTTCAGCTCAATTTTTAGGACTTCGTTGAAGCCCTTAACCCAAATGTTAAAGATCAATATGAAAGTCAACAATATTAGACCCATAAAAAAAAAAAATCAGCAAAAGAAAAAAGAATGTTTAAGAAAATAAAATTTTAGCGGCCAAACATATTTTTATAAAAATATGGGTAAATGTTAAAAGAAAATTTTAAAAATTGAAAACAAATTTCCAAGAGTGTGTGCCATAAAAATCTCATCCGCGAGGGTTAAAAAGTTTGGAAATGAAGAATACTACCTAGAAAGTTGATCTACAAAGAGAACAGCAATGACTTACCTCATAGTTGGAGTCCCATCGTGATCAAGCGGGCTTGAAACAATTACAATTTGTTCCGAAGTCAAATGATTTCCAGTATTCTCTCATATTTGTTGTTAACCTTCTACTTCCTTTTCACTTTTTAAGGAAACTTCCAAACAAAGAAAATGTTTGGACTAAACGGGATATTTGCTCTCCTTCCCTTTTAAATCTCCATAAACATAGATTTGGATCCGGTCATGTCACTTGAGTCATGTTGCTCAGATCTGAGCTGTCCATTCCATTAAAGCTCATTTCAACCATTAAATATTAATGTGTTTTAATGGTTGAAATGACCTTAAATGGAATAGACGGCTTAGATCTAAGCAACATGACTCAAGTTAACATGACTGGATCTCTTCCCTATAAACATAGTTGTCTCTCCTTCTGTAATAGAAATTGTGACACAACGAGAAAATAATCAAAGAAATCTCAAACACAAACTGTAAAACCTCAAAGAAACTGAATAATATTCTAAATGCGGCTATAAACGAAACACAAGCTTAAATATGAAAACAAACCTTAAACATCACAAACAAAATTAGCAAATTACAAAATGGCCCCTGAAACAGATGTTTTCAAAGGATTTTGGGCACAGAAATGGCCTCAATCGGGTAAACCCAGGTTGCCACGTCATTGGCCTCTAAACGAGCTTTGAAACGCCGAGTCATGAGCCTTGTAACTCCACCCAAGCTGAAAGGTATGCCCTTGTTATTGAAATAGGGCAATTATGACCTCTTTTCTTCTGGGTCTTATTATACTTTGTTTGATCCATAAAATCTCTTGCAACCCGGTCCACGTCAAATTGTGATGCACCATACTTTTGCATCAGGCTTATGTGGAGTTATGCCTTTAAAATCATTAATGAAGAGACTTAATTTAGGTATGGAAAAACTAGCTTGAGCATAACATACCCTTATTTCTATGATGCATCCATTACAAAGAAAGGGAAAAGAAAAAAAAAAAAAAACCTTTGGTGCAATATCTCAGCTATTATTCTCTCATTAATTTTCTCCCATCTTCAGTGCCGAGGCACAGTCAATTTACTCCTCCTTCATTCTTCATATCTGACTCCAGCGCTGCCGTCATGAATTGAACAGAAACTACAAGTGACCCTTCTGAGCCGGAACAGGACATAGTAAGAACCCAGAGCTAATGATGTAAGGAAGCCATACTGCACCAACAAAACCATGGAGCTGGCGTGTAGACGAGAAGAGTAAGAAACTACATAAAACTTAACTTAATACCGACATGATCCTGTTCACACGCTAATAACTAGAAAAGACTAAGTTGTATATATGTATATTATTGAAAATAATAGGAGAGGGAAAGAAAAGTCTAAGTTGTATATATATATATATTATTGCCGGCTACAAGTTGGGGCAATTTTTTAACTAATCATTGTCCTTTTGGATTGGATTGGATTGGATTGTCGAGACGTTAATTTTATTACTGTTTGTTTCTCTTTCAGCTAATAGTGAGTCAGCCATTAATTAGTTTAGATTTCCTGTAACAAACTCACATGCAGAGTGCACCCCAAATTATGGTTAGTTTAGTTTATTATTCACTGTATTCAAATTCAAACATTTTAGGGTTACTGTATTTCAGTATAAATACACAGACATACAATGAATAAAAGTGAAATCTTTTTCCATTTTATTGTCGTTTCCTATATATACAAACATACAATGAATGAAAGTGAGACCTTTTTCCATCTTATTGTCGTTTCTTATATCAGTATATAACGATCATCGTTCTCATTGTACATTTGTACTATCCGGCATTGTTTTTCTTGTTATACTTTGATTTCATCACTGTGTTTGTTTTTATTCCTTCTGTACATATTTATTCACAGAATGAAAGTCTCCGTGCTTGTTTGTCCATTTTATTGAAGTTTGTTGTCTTGCAGCTCATATAAAAAAAAAACGTANTTCACAGAATGAGAGTCTCCGTGCTTGTTTGTCCATTTTATTGAAGTTTGTTGTCTTGCAGCTCATATAAAAAAAAACGTAGATTAAAAAAATGAAAAAAAGGAAAGAAAAAAAAAAGGAAAAAGCAAAATAGAAGTTGCAGTTAAATTGCGTTTTATTTACATATCGTTACCATCAATACTTCCATCCCTTTATTGGTGCCACATCGAATTGCAGCTCAAAAATTCAATTTCAAATATGTCATTGACAATGTCTGATCTAAGCTAGCGATCTGGAGATGGGCAAAATTGGATTGAACGTGTAATAACTGCACAACAATAGATGGTTAAGAGTCAGATGGTGATACCCGAACTCCGATATTTAAATTAGCACGGTCCGAGCTAATGAGTATATTCAATGTTCAGATAAGTGAAAAGTCCTTATACCTATGACATAGGATTATTTATAGGTCATGGCAAAGGGACATTGAAGACATATGTAGATTTGATGATGTGGACCTTTGACTAAATGGGTATGGATACAATTGGGCCAAATATTGAGTATCTATAGTCATCTTGACCTGGTCTTGGTATAATGGGAAACAGTTTTTCAAATACCCAGGATTGAATATCCAATTCTTGACTTTGAAGATTGTTCCTATCTAACCACAAAAGCCAGAAAATGAAAACTGCCACCATTGACCCATAGATGAGACACTGCGATTATTCAGTTGGAGCATTAACGGAGAAAGACACCACACTGCCTGAGCTTTCAGGCACTCCAGATGACAATCAATCAGATTCCTCTCCATTACAGCTAACTGAGAAAACTACATTAGACACACTCTTCCCTCTAAAACTTTGATATATCTGCTTAGTTTGGGTTTTTCACATAAATTTTCAGCTTCCGATGATGATAATTAATAGAAAATTGCTTTTAGGTGGCAGAATTGTTGACAAAAATTTGGCCAAAATTGAGGACAATAGGAGCAACCATCCCCCCTATGTTTCTGGCCAAAGGAAATAATGGAGACAGAGGAAGGCAAAGAGATGAAGAGATATGCCTTGAAATTGAAAACTTTGGCCACAAAAGTTGTTTATGAGGATGGAAGGTCTCAGAAAAAACAGTACAGAATTGTCAATAGCTTGTTTAATTTTTGAGCAGCATGACGTAAGTTATAAATGACTTATTTATCTTCATTTATAAGATACGCAAACCTCAATTACAAATAAGTTTATATCTGATTCATTATCGGTAATTATTTTTTACTAATATTTTAATGTGTCGTGATATATGTATTATTGAATTATAATGTTTAATGTCAAGAATTTTATTTTCCCTCTATATTTTTCTCTCATTTCTCTGTGTGTTGCACTCTTATATAACAAAGAAAAAATAAAAATTAAATCCACTACAAATTATTTCTTTATCTTGTGCAACCTAAATCACAGCTCACATGAAGGAGATTGGATAGAAAATATAATTACTTCCTTTATCTAAAGGCCAAAGAAAACAACTGCTAGCCTTCGTATAAATGGTTTATTAGGTTTTAGATGATGGAGATTGGTTGTGAGGAAGCAGTATAATAAAGTAGTTGAAAAATTCAATGAAGATTTTTAATTTTATTTTGCTCCTTTTATAATAAAGATTGAAAACCAAATTCGGTTTAAAAAATTTTATTGTCAAAGGTTCAGAACTGTGACTTAAGACTCGTGTCTACGTGAGAATAAAATTTTACATTAGGTTTTTAATATTTTCATAGCCAATGTTTCATTCTACATAATGTAGATATATTATATTAGAGTAAAATACGATTATACAATAAAGTAATATTTTAAGTTTTGACGAATAGGAGAGACTATAGTGATGCGTGAGAATTCAGGACAAAACTTTCTTGCAAAGAAGAGGATCACAATTTCATCGGAGCTATTTATGGGGTGGAAATAGCTAGCAACAATAAGTATCTTGGTTTCAAGAAGTTGGTTGATTGGAATCTATGGTTGTTGTTTTGATGCATAGTAAGAATCTATGCACTAATTCTAATTCCCCATGGGTAAGTTGGGTGCATGCTTTTAAATTAAGGGCTAATAGATATTGGGCTATTAAATCCCTTCTAGATTGCTCTGGAGTTGGAGACTAATTCTCAAACTTAAAGACTTGGCAATGGCTGTGATACTTTTCTCAGGTATGATTACATGCCTCCTACTGGTGGTAGAATAATAGATAGATTTGGCCAGAGAATGAATTTTTATATGGTACACCATTAATGGAGTCTAAAGTTTATACAAACAAGCTTGATTTATATACTTTTTGTAACAAACATTTCATAAAAATTATTTTAATTTTGATCTAGGTAATATTAAATAATTTTTGTATGATTAACTTCTAGAAAACATAATAAAATGTGATCAAACTAGAATCATTATTTGGAATCAATCATTACTGTTTATTTTATGTTTTTATGATTTTTAGATGAACAATGTATTTTTAAATTTAAAAACATCTTAAATTGAGATACATAAATAATTTAAGAATATTGATATCCTAAATTTAACTTATTATAAACAAGATGTAAAATATTAATCGCTTGTGTGAATATTTAACTTTTCGCCAGTGATATACCAAATCATAAGTCACCAAAGAATTATCTTTTTGGCACATAGTTCTCATTGTGAGGTTCTGGTTGTGAAAAGGTGAGTAATGCATTGTCTTCTATTGGTTGGAATTGGCCTCATGCTCGCTCTAAAAATCGGGTTACAGTGGAAGGTGAATGTTCTATTATAGAATTAGACACAACACAACCAAACAAGATCAAATAATTTGGTCTACTGGAAACTTGGGCTTCTTCCATCTCTTTTCCACTTGGGATGCAATTAGACAGCGTCATTGTTTGTCAAGAGTTAAAAAGCAACTTGAAAGTTTTCAATGAAAAGATAACAGATCAACATGACTTTGTACCATAAAAAGGATCAACATGACACCTATATAACTATTCTAAATTTTTGAAAAGGAACTGTGAAATCTTCTAACCTTTTTAAAAAAAAAAAAATTGTAGGTCAAAACTTTTGTACTTTGTTTTCTCCCATGTAAAGTGTAAAGTGTAAAGATCTAGATCTCAAGTTATAACTATTAGAGATTTTCATCACCTATTTTTATTCCAAAAGTTTGCAAAAGGAACTGTGAAATCTTCTAGGCATTTAAAAAATTTTGAAGGTCAAAATTTTTGTACTTTATTTTCTCCCATGTAAAGTGCATTTTAAAAGATATAGATCTCAAGTCATAACTACTGGAGATTTTCATCTCTTATTTTTATTCCAAAAGTTTTGTAATTTAGAAAAGCCACATCACAAGTTATAATGTCAGATATCCTTATAATCTATTTTTACTCTAAAAGTTTTGCACTTTAGGAAAGGAAACTCCTTGCATATAATTACTAGACTTTGCCATTAGAAAAATGCAAACACTTCTTATAACTGCTTCTAATAATATTTTTGTAATACATTAGTACAAATTTATTTGGGTCCCTTTGTGCAGCAAGCACGCAATACGATCCTATGTATATTATGTTCAATTTATTAACATAATAATTTTTCTATAAAAAGAAAAAGAGTAAAAGATATTTTCTGTCATTGAATTATTTTTCAAATGTAACTTTAGTCTTTAATTTATTTTTAGTATCACTTTAATTATCAAATAATCACATTATTTGCCAAATCATTCCTCCGTATTAGTAAGAATGATCATTTGAATGACTAATTTGGTGGGCACAAAAAAAAGTAAAGTGATAGTTGAAAAATAATTTAAGAATGAAAAATGTATTTAACTCAAAAAAAAATGATGCTTGTTGAAAATAATTTATAAGTTTCATATTTTAATTTTTTTTTGGGTGAATTACTACTAGCTGCTTGCCATACTATAAGAAAAGTAAAATATTTCTTAGTATCATGGTTATAATATTTAATTATAACCATGTATATGAACATAAATTTGATCCTTTTCTTCCCAACTTTGAACCTAGGGTCCTTTTCCCTATTTTCTTTTATTCCTTTTCAGTTACCTCTTAGCAGTTTTGCATTACTGTCTTGAAACTGACAGGTATCGCACTAGATGTTTCTGCACAAGGGGCAAGCATACCACCAGGAACGCAGTGCAAAACGGACGAAGAGTGTGTTCGACATATCAACCATAAGCATCACAGCAAACCTAGGTTGTGCTACAATAATGTTTGTTATACAATTGATCCTCTTCCCCACAAGATTCACATATAAGTATCAATTGTAAAGCTATCTCCATGAAGAAATCATTTGTAGTAATAAATAAGAAGAACAATAAAATGGCGACTATGATTTAAAAGATGAGAGTGCATCCATTCTACTAGATTACTCTTGGGGAATGACGCGACTCAACTCTTTTTTTTTTTTTTTCCTTTTCATATAAATATATTCAAAACAAAACTAGTAAATAAAATATAATGTAAATATATATATATTTCATAGTAAATGAAAAAATTATAATGGTCACGTATAATTATCTTAATCATCACATATTTAAACTTATAAATATTTTCATAATTGATGTGTAAAAAATGTTTAATTTGTTTTTTAAAATGTTATATATGGATTAAAAAATAAATAATCACATGCCTAGGCAAAATAATCACGTGACTGTATAGTATTAGATCGCTAAACAACGTATGATTGTAGCCATGAATCCCGTGATCCCTCAAAATTTCTATCAATATTTTGTTTCCCTAACTATAGTGAAGACACTTCGAAGTTTCCAACTCCTAACATCAACATTTAAAAGATTAAGTTATTAGTATTCAACGTCAATTGATTGAACTCATTGGTTTCAACTTACTTGGCGGGCAAGGCCATGGTTTTCTCGTCACCAAATGCAGTGTTCAAATTGTCCACTCTATGTTTCTACTTTTGTTTTTTTTTTTTTTTTTTTTTTTTTTTTTTTTTCTCAATAAATCACTAATAAAAATTTATTAATTTTTTTTATTAGGTGGTCAAGATATGAATCTTTTTATCTTTATTTTTTCAATTAAATTAAAATTTTAACAGTGAACATATGTTTTATTCATATTTCAAGCTTTAAAGGCTTTTATCTATTAAAATATGTTAAATATAAAACTTTCACTTAACAACTTCAATTTTTAGATTAAGTTATTTCTTGATAATAACAACCCACTTAAATTTCAATCTAATTCACCAACCACGCTATCTTTGTTCATAAATCACCCCCGCCCTCACCTCTCACCCACAAGCACACATAGAGAGAGCGACACAAAGGGTAATTCAAAAGAAAAATGGAAAGGGAAAGCATAGTCAGGAGAGCACACTGTTTGATCTTATCATATCCTTTTCAAGGTCACATTAATCCTATGCTTCAATTCTTGAAGCGTTTGGAGCATGAAGGGGTGACAGTAACTCTGGTCACCACTCGCTTCTTCTGCAAGACATTACACAAGTTACCTGGCTCCATATCACTTGAGAGCATTTCTGATGGATTTGACAATGGTAGATCTGCGGAAGCAGAGAACCGCAAGGTCTATTTGGAGCGTTTTCGCCAAGTAGGGACAGAAACTCTTGGTGAACTCATTGAGAAGCTTGAGAGATCAGGGAACTCTGTTGATTGCATTGTTTATGATTCATTCTTGCCTTGGGTTCTTGATGTTGCCAAGAGATTTGGAATAGTGGGGGCTGTGTTTCTGACTCAGTCTCTGGCTGTTGATAGTTTATACTATTATGTGAATAAAGGAAAGCTGCAAATTCCCATGTTAGGACAGAGCTTTTCCCTTCCTGGGTTGCCGCCGCTTTCACCAAAGGATATGCCATCGTTTTTGTATGCTCATGTGAATTCCCCTGCACGTGATATGCTTGTGGGTCAGTTTTCCAACATTGAGGAAGCTGATTGGATTCTCTGCAACTCCTTATACGAGCTGGAAAAAGAGGTAAGCAACTTCTGCCTGGTATTTTAGTCTCGGGTGGGACTCATCTTCAATTTAATGTAATTATAAAAATTTGAATTAAGACAATATATCTAAAACCTAAAACATTAAACAAAATTTAAATTTAATTACGTTAAATACAATTACTACTCTGCATTTTTTTAATGTATTTTGTTTTTGGCAATTTTTCTATAAAATCTCCGTAATGATACGAAATCTATGAAATGAGTCTCATCCGTACATCTCCAATCGGATGTGCGATAGATTTATCCCCCAGTTCTAATGTAGCTAAGAAACCGCATTGTTGAATGGTCAAAGTGGTGCGGCTCCCCATTTAATGTTTAATTGATAATGGACCCACCATACCCACTTAGATGGATGACACATGGCAACCACATGCATATATCACTTAGATGGATGACACATGGCAGACACGTTTACTTTGTAGGTCATATCATTATCCTATGTTTACTTAGATGGATGACAAGCTTATAGTAGTCATCCTATGTTTTTTAGTGGTGATTGAGTAAACATGCAAAAACTATAATTATTGTGACCAAATACGTAACAATGACCATTTTATTGTTCATCATGATCAGTGGTCATAATGTAGTCTTGAGTGATCTTCATTAGAGTATTTAGTCATAGTAACAGTACCTTACCAGTAGTTATTATGTGCTTACTAATGATCATTTATATATTTATTCACAATAACCACTTAAATAGAGGATGATCACTCTCCAAATATTTTAAATACATAACACAAATTATAAGAGCAATTTTTTTCAAGACTTTCATATGTTACACCTCTTTGATGTGACATAAGTCATATATTTAATTTTTCTACACAATTTTAATTTTATATTTTATTAGTTTGATATAGTTTATATAATTTAAATTTTACTGAATCAATATAAAAATTTAAATGAGTTTAATAAAATTTAAATTATATAAACCATGCTAAACTGATACAATATATTAAAAAATTATATAAAAAAGAAAAAATGTGACTTGTGTCACATTTTTTCAAATGTAGCATCACATTTTTTCAAATGTAGCATAACACCCCTATAATTTGGGCTCTAAATGGTGAAATCTGATGAAAAATATATTATGAAAGTAGCATAATTCTTAGCAAAAAGATGTGGGTTTTGTAGCTACAGCACCGGGAGGACCATTCTTTGTGCCAATAGATCTAAGCTTAACTACACAAGAATTTGATCCACTACATTAGACACACTCTAGCCCCTAAAACTTTTATATATCTGCTTTAATTAGGTTGGGCTTTTAACATAATTTTGAGCATCCCATGATGAGGATTAACAGAAAATTGATTTCAGGTAGCAGAATGTTTGACAAAGATTTGGCCAAAATTGTGGACAATAGGACCAACCATCCCCTCTATGTTTTTGGACAAGCGACTCAAGGATGATGAAGATTATGGTTGTGCTGTCTTCAAGAGTGAAGAATGCATAAAATGGCTAGATGAGAGGGCCAAAGGGTCAGTTTCTTACGTCTCCTTTGGGAGTTTGGTAGCCCTTAATGAGGAGGCAATGGAAGAAATAGCTTGTGGTTTGAGAGATAGTGGTTGTTACTTCTTATGGGTGGTAAGGGCCACTGAAGAGTGTAAACTCCCAAAAGATTTCATCAAGAATTCAGAAAAGGGCTTAGTAGTCACATGGTGTCCCCAACTACAAGTCTTGGCACATGAAGCTGTGGGATGCTTTGTGACACATTGTGGGTGGAACTCCACATTGGAAGCTTTGAGCCTAGGAGTTCCATTGGTTGCAGTGCCTCAACGGAGTGACCAAAGCACCAACGCAAAGCATATTATGGATGTTTGGAAAATGGGACTCAGAGCTCCAGTTGATGAGAAAGGGATTGTCAGACGAGAAGCATTGAAGCATTCTATAAAGGAAATAATGGAGACTGAGGAAGGGAAAGAGATGAAAAGAAATGCATTGGAATGGAAAGCTTTGGCGGCAAAGGCTGTTGATGAGGGTGGAAGTTCTCAGAAAAACATTACAGAATTTGTTAATGCCTTGTATAATTTTTGAGATGCATGACATAAGTTAAAAATTGCTTCTTTGTCTTCATTTGTAGGATGCAAATCGAAATTACAAACGAGTTTATATTTGATCTATTGTGGTTTTGTTTTTTTGGTAATATTTGATCTATTATGGTTTACTGTATATAAAACTCTAGACATTGAAAATAGATGAAAATTAAGCTCATTATGAATTATTTCTTTATCTAAAGCAATCAACTAGCCAACAAAAGATTTCCTTATCTAAAATACATCTATTGAATGATGATAAATTTGATAAAAGTCGTATTAACGAAAAAGCATTATTTAGTCAATTGCAAAAATAAAAAAATTCAATAGATTATCCTATCACAAAAGTTTTGTCGTTGCTAATAATACATAGAAACTATATTTAGAATACATTTTCATGAAATTTTTTCGGATGGAACATTTTCATGAAATTTACTTTAATATATAGAATAATACAACATTGTTCTCTTAGAAAAATAAATAACAAAAGTGTTAAAGATTGATAAATTTATTTACTCATTCAACTTAAAATAAATCCCCAGTGTACCCAAAGAGATATATATACAATAGTGACATAATTACAGTAACCATTAAGCAATGTATTATAGTTCCCAGGATTAAAAAAAAGAAAAAGAAATGAGATAACGAATAAAGAGACATGGAATTAACCAATCAAAATTTTTTTTTTTTTAGTCATTTGAAATACCAGCTGCCCTCTTAGAAGCACTCGAAATTGTTGAATCACAATGGTTTGAAAAGGAAGATTCACATAAGTATTATTCAAATGCTCTTGGTTTATATCTTTTTTTGTCATTCGGTTATGACTTTTGATTTAAATACAAAACTTACAAGTTTTGAGGACAACTTTAATACTCAGCCACAAGTCGTTTGATTATATATTCTATCGAATGTTGTTACAAATTGTATAAGATAAATCATAGCCAAATCTGTTGTAGTGCATGACCTCCCAAATCTCGTCCCCAAAATGATCACAACATTCTATTCAAATGTTCAAACCCTGCAAACAGAAAATTACAAATAAGTTTGCAAAATACAATCATTAGCATATGTTATCCGAGTAATAAAAACAACCAAAGTTTATTTGGCATAAGATAAATTGCTAACTATTTTCTTATGATATACACAGACTGGAAGTGAAGACTTCTCTAAGAAAAGCTAAGGATCAATATTCCTAGTAAAACAAGTCTCACTTCAACACAGGTTTGACATGGCAACGGCTTAATGAAAGCAGCTAACAAACACAAGCAGCTCAAATTATGTCTTCGGTAAATACTATCTAGGCATTTAATAGAACTAGGCATATCAGATTCATAATCAGTTCTAGAGTGGTTAATAATCTACTGCTTAAATCTTTGTAAATGTATTTGTAGATATTTTCTCTACATATATGCTCGAAAAAAGTAATGAAGAGTTTGTTTCGTAACTTTATACAGAATGTCAAGTTTGTAAAATAAGATTCTAAAACACCATAAACCTAAATGCAAGTACAACCAAAGACCTAAAATACCCACACTACAATTGCATGGACAATATACCACGTTATTTTTCTCTTTTACTCTTGCTGCATTAGTATGATGCCAGCATGTAGGATTCTTGGAGTTGCTTATGAAACAGCATTTGTTTTTGGATTTAGCAGCAGCTATCAGATTTTGCAAATAGGATTTAACAGAACCTGAATGTGTAATAAGCAGCATTTGGCATACCTCCAATTGTTGCCAAAAGAATAATGCTACTGTTAATACCCAAAATATTCATTACCCATGACTACAGTAAAAATACAATAGTACCCTTGCTAAGGTATGCAATCTTTTACTTAATCTCTTCAGAACACACACAAATGAGGACTCTCACGTTTTCCTCTTTCTCTAGGGCTTCGGAGGCCCCTTTTTCCTTCTCTCACCCTCTTTGCCCATCTCCCTAACTTGAGCGTCAGAGGTGACGCCGGAGCTCCTGCTCCGGCCCCCATGACCATCCCTATCTCTTTTGCAGGTTGCCTATCTCACTTGAACTCCGGCAACGATAGCTACATACATACTAGTTAATCTTACCTTATCTCACATTGGCATAGTTGCCACAATCTAAACTTAACTAGATCCACTTAAATTCATCCTTGTTAGACTCAATTTTTTCCAAATGTGCTAATATGAGGCAATTTGCAGCTAACTAGTGTAAAGTATCTTTATTCTTGCGAAAAACCTATAGCGACACATGACCTATTGCATAAGATTTTTGGTACCAATTTATCAAGTGTACAACTATGAGGCAATATGAGGCTAATTAATTCTGCATGTTTGGTTTTTCAACACCTAATCTATGTCTATGCTGAATCTGTTAGAAAAATATGAATTTTTGGAAGAGAAGTATAGAGTGTTTCACTCAAATTGACTTATAATCTTCAAATATAATGGGGTATTTATAGGTACAATAGATGACCACATGACAACTAGTTACTTGAACAACAATTAAATCTAGGTTTATGAACTACGCTATGCAAACAACATATATACACTAACAATCAACTTGGGTTCACAAATTACTAATTTCAATGGACTAGTTCAACGCCACAAGAAGAAACAAAATAATGGGGGTAAACAGAGGAAAACACTGTCAAGAGCAAAACAAAGAGACATAAAAGAAAGCTTAAATGGCTATATAAAATGGGACCTCAGTTGGAATAAAGTATGATCTCCAAATTGATTGACTTAGTTCCCTCAATTGCAATTTTTTGGAAGGCAGGCTTTGATAATACCAAGGTAGGCCGAGAAGCTAATGTGAGTGCTCGATCAACAATGGTAACCTTAATGGTTTGCAAAATGCAAGCCCCAGGAGAAGCTGCACTTGTGCACCTCACTTGATAACTCCTCCCACAAGCAGCACCATTATCCCATATTCCCTCCCCTGCTGAAGCAAACATGTTGCTAGATGGAAACTGTGACCCATCAAAGCCACAGGCATTGGCTGCATCATAGTACAGGAAGAGAAAGAACTAAGAATGCCAAAATTGCAAATCAGAAATGAGGAAGTTACTCTTGGTACCATATTTATTGTATATTTCAATAGGAGAAGCACTTACGAATATAGGGGGGGCCACCAGCCATAGTAGCCGTGCCAATTTCACTATGGCCTGTCGTAAACAACACTGCCAAGTAGAGGAGCAGAGCACAACACGAAATGTGAACCTTGGACATTGCTACAAAGTGCAAAGGAAGTGAAGGAATGTGAGTGACAATCACCAGACTCTGGTATAGTACCACAAAATAACTACCCTAATCTCAGAGGCCAAGGGCTTAAGCATTGAGGTATAGTTACACAAACATTGGGAAACTAGGGAAAGGGCTACCAAGAATTTCATTAAAGAGACATATATAGACATCATCTCTTCCATATTACTACCTCAACTGATCAGTAATGATAAGTTAGTGTTTTTCATATCTATAGCATGTTCCAAAGACAAATTTGATGCTAATTGCTTGGTAGATAAAACTAGAGGAAGTGGAGTATCACAAACAAAGAGCACAGCTAAGCTAATATAAGCAGCAAAAAAAATTCTCTTCTTTCTTTAAAAGTTATCGATAAACAATTCCAACACGGATTCAGACAGGAAAAATCAAACATCGGGAATAGAGAAAAGAATTAGGTTTTTGATCGGTAGATAGCTACTTACCTTATTGGTTGTCGGCAGACGATGATACAGGTGCAGTTTCAGAGAGGGAGAGGAAAAGGAGAATGACAAGTTGAACACGTTACGTAATATGCGTCTACACTTGTACCGGTGCCGGGCAATGAGTTTTTGTGGTATAGATGGACAATTTTTGTTTAACCCAGGGTTATTGCACGTAAAATTTTTATTGTTATTATAGAAACATATTTTTCAATAAATGTAAAGAATATAATCACTTACTGAAAAAAAAAAAGAATAATCACTTAGAGACAATTTAATGAAAATAAATAAATAATTTTTTTTTTGTTACATAAGAGCGTAATGCGCTAGAAAAAGAAAAGAGAATACATGACAAGGATATAACCCACAACATCAAATCCCTCTAGTTTTTATGACTAGAAGAGATATCACTAGATCCACAAATCATTGACAAATAAATGGACAATTTTAGTTTAACCCAGAGTTATTGCATGTAAAATTTTTATTGTTTGTATAGAAACATATTTTTCAAAAAATCTAAAGAATATAATCACTTACTTCACTGAAAAAAAAAAAGAAGAATAATCACTTAGAGACAATTTAATGAAAATAAATGAGAACTCCCACGTTTTAATAATCTATAATAGAGAAAATCCACAGTTTTCTATGTTTTTATTTTTTGCCAATAAGAAAAATGTACATTAATAAATATTTATATATTGATTGAGTGAATTTTACATATGGGCTAAATCTGGGATAAGCTGGGCCAAAACTTAAATATTAATTGGCCCAATTCATAGACTTCATTAAAGCCCTTAGCCCAAATGTTAAATGTCAATACAGCAATATTAGCCTTAAAAAAATCACCAAAAACAGAAAAAATAAACAAAATTTTAGCGCCAAACAATTTTTTATAAGAACATGGGCAAATGTTAAAAGCAAATTTAAAAAGTTATTTTTTTTTTTCTCGTTGTCAGCGAGATAAACATTCAAACTTCATTATTGATGAAGGCTTGACTTTATAAACGGTGGAAATGAAGAATAATACTAGAAAATCGATCTAAAAAGAGAAGAGCAATGACTTACTCCATAGTTGGAGGCCCATCTTGATGAAGCGCACTGGAAACAGTTACAATTTGTTGCAAAGTCATCAAATGATTTCCAATATTCTCCCATATTTGTTCTGAACCTTCTACTTCCTTTTTACTTTTTCAGGACACTTCCAAGCAAAGAAAAGGTTTGGACTAAACAGGAGGATATTTGCTCTCCTTCCCTTTTAAAACTCCAAAAACATAGTCGTCCTTCCTTCTATAATTGAAATTGTAATTCACCAGACTTCTGCATCAGGCCTATGTATGCTCTTAAAATTCTTCGATGAGAGATTTAGTTTAGTTGCATCAAAGCTAGTATGAGGATACGCTCATTTCTGTGATGCATCCATTAGTATCCAAAAAGAAAAAAACTTGTGATGCAATATCTCTGCTATTATTCTCCCATTAATTTTCTCCTATCATCAGTGCAGGGGCACAGTCCATTTACTCCTTCATTCTCCATATCTGACTCCAGCGCTGCCATCATGAATTGAACAGAAACTGTGACCCTTCTGAGCCGGAACGGGACATAGTAAGAACCCAGAGCTACTGATGTAAGGAAGTCATATTGCACCAACACAACCATGGAGCTGGTATAATGGACCCTAATAAGGAAGGGTTGAGAAGTTAGAGGGAATGAGGAGAGGAAGAAGAGTAAGACATTACATACAACTTCTCCTAATTACTACCGACATGATCCTATTAACATGCTAATAGCTACCAAAGACTAAGTCAAGGTATACCGACGCCAGCTTAAATGTGGACAAGTAACAAGAACGTGGAAGATTCATAACATGGTTAAAATAGTTTAGCCTCTCAGACGAAGAAAACTGGTAGGAGAGGGAAAGAGAAGTATAAGTTTTATATATATAAATATATGTGTATATATATTATTGCTAGTTAGAAGAACCGACAGATGAAGTCGCCGGTTTTGGAAGTTGGGGTAATTAATTACTATGCTTACGAGTTATTTGCAATTTCTTTTGTAATCATTGTCATTTGGATAGGGATTGAAATAATTATTATACCTAGGTATCCCAGACATTAATTTTATCACTGTTCGTTTCTCTTTCAGCATATACGGTTCTTCTTTCTCATTGTACTATCTTTGCGACTATTGATCCTGTTCTCTATATTCCTTCTCTTTCACCCCAGTTTGGTCGGCTTCTTGTTATACTTTGATTTCATCACTGCGTTTGTTTT
Organism: Cercis canadensis; assembly: GCA_003255065.1. Taxonomy (NCBI): domain Eukaryota; kingdom Viridiplantae; phylum Streptophyta; class Magnoliopsida; order Fabales; family Fabaceae; genus Cercis; species Cercis canadensis. The sequence goes on along the minus strand of QAOA01007546.1, from coordinate 53,472 downwards.
GATTCCTTCTGTACATATTTATTCAGAGAACCAGAGTATCTGTGTATGTTTGTCAATTTTATTGAAGTTTGTTGTCTTGCTGCTCATATAAAAACATAAATGAAAAAAAATAAAAATAAAAAAGGGGGGAAAAATCAGAAAAAAGGAAAATAGAAGTTGCAGTTAAATTGCCTTTTATTTACAAATCGTTACCATCAATACTACCATCCCAGTATTGGTGCTCATCGGATTGCAGCTCAAGAATTCAAATTCAAATATGTCATCTTGACCTGGTCTTGGTATAATGGAGAACAGTTTTTCAAATACCCAGGATTTTTCTGTGCATAAGGTAATCTTTTCACATTATAAAGTAGATTTTGTACAGTTGGTAAGAATTAAGTTATTTAATTTGTAAGACCTAAATTCGAATTTTACTGTCAGCAATTATCTCTTGATAAACAATTTGTAAATATTATTGTAAGTTCTAATTTAGGCTTTTGATACGCCTTAGTCTTGGGATAGGAAACAATTACATTGTGTTCCCAAGTCAAATGATTTCAAATAATCTCCCATATTTGTTCTGAACCTTCTACTTCCTTTTTACCTTTTAAGGAAATTGCCAAACAAAGAAAAGGTTTGGACTAAATGCATTATTTGCTCTCCTTCCCTTTTGAAACTCCAAAGACATAATCATCCTTTTAATATAATTGTAATGCATCGAACATTTGCACCAAGTCGATGTGGGGGTATATCCTTAAAAATCATTTGTGAATGGACTTAGTTTAAATGTGTGAAAGTTAGCTTGAGAATATTCTTTTTATCAAAACCCAAAAAGAAACTGTGATGATTATGCATCTCCATTAATTTTCTCCGATCATCAGTGCCGAGGCACAGTCCATTTAGTCCTTCTTCATTCTCCATGCTCCTTATCACCTATTTTACTACGTACGCTCTTTTGTTTTTTGCGACTCCAGCGCTAACTTCATGAATTGAACAGAAATTATCGCGCTTCTAAGCCGGAACAGGGCATAGTAAGAACCCAGAGCCAACATCACGATGGAGCTGGCGTGTAATGGACCTATGCAGTACTGATAAGGAAGGGTTGAGAAGTTAGAGGGAATGAGGAGAGGAAGGAGAGTAAGAAAGTTAGAGAGAAAACTGATAAGACTAATTTATATTCAATCCATATCCCCTCTCCTCCTATAGCGACAAATACAACAATACAAAGAAACTACTGTGATACAACTTCTCCTAATAGCTACTTCATCTTATTAACATGCTAATAACTACCAAAGACTAAGTCAAGTTACACCCACACCAGCTAAAATGTGAACAAGCAACAAAAATGTGGCAGGTTCATAACGTGTTCAAATTAGTTTAGACTCTCAGAGGAAGAAAACGAGTAGGAGAGGGAAAGAGAAGTCTAAGTCTAAGCTAGAAGAGACGACACATGAAGTCGCCGGACTACTTCATCAAATTAACATTATTCTTTATGCAAGTTGGGGCAATTAATTATTATGCTTACGAGTTATTAGCAATATTTTTTTTTTTTTTTTTTTTGTAATCATTGTCCTTTGAATTGGGAATGAAATAATTATTACAACTATGTTGCTGATAATATAAAAGATACCGGAAGTGAGAAAGGGCTGAATTGTATTCCTTTCAAATAAGGTATATACTTTTGGCTACAATTTTAGATTTGAACACATAACCAACAAGCCATGAAAACAATCTCAGTACCACTTAGTTATATGCTATTTAGTTACCATTGAACTAATTCCATATTATACAAAAAATATATATTATATTTACAGAAGTAAATCCACAATTAGTTACAAGAATGGTTGACTAAGTATCAGCTAATATTCTTGTATACCCCCTCAAGATGGTGGTGGAGTCAACACCAATCTTGCTTCTCAAATCACAACCCCAATCAACATGCCATCATTATTAGTATCTATGTCAAAAATGAAGCATCTGGGGCAGTTTGTTTTGAATGGATTACCCCAGACCATTAAGGAAGAGTCATCCATTAGTGAAGCATATTATTTTTGCAAGCTTCACACAGTGGATATTTATTATTGTCATTCAATAATCCATTTGACATGGCTCAAGTATGCTGCACTCCTTGAATATTTTTCACTAGCAGATTGTGATTCAACCGAAGCAGTGATAAAAGAAACAGAAGGTGATGAAAACGAAGAAAATATGGAAGATTTATTCTCAAGTCTTGTAGGTCTTAACTTGTATAGATTGCCAAAGTTGAAGAGCATCCACAAGACAAGAGCGCCTTGCCATTTCCATCCTTGAAGTGTGTCTATATAAGTAAGTTCCCAAATATATATGAACAAGCTTCCTTCTGATTTTAACTCTGCAAAGATCAATGCAGAAAAAAAAAATGGTGGGACAATTTGGAGTGGGAAAGCCAAGAAACAAAGGACAAATTTGTTAGCAGACCACTGGTGTACCAGCGGTTTACACATGGGAAATTCAGAAATTAATTTTTCTGAATTAACTATCAGTAGTTAGTTATTTTAATTTCTGTAGTTATTTTAATTTCTGCTCGTGGTTAGTTATTTTCTTGCTGTGAGGAGTGCTGTGAGGAGGTTACTCCTCCATTTCCCTGTATTCCTAGTTTTTAGGAGGTGGTTACTCCACCAAGCTTGTATTTAGAGGGTTGGAATTATGGAATGAAACATCAGAAAAGTTATGTTAAGTTGCTGAGAACTTATCTCAGGAGATTGCAGGTTCTCTCTAAGGAACCAGCACCATTGGTAGACATAGGAAAACACCTTTCCTTAACCCCCTCTCTAATTCTGAAACCAAAAGCTTCCGGCCCATAACTAGATCCATATCTAGGGACCATAACAAGTTGGTATCAGAGCAGGTGGTTATGGCAGATCTACTACAGCAACAATTAGCACAATTAGTGCAGTTATTCCAAGAAGAACGTGCAGCCAATCTTGCAAGGCAAGAGGCAATCAACACACGCTTGGATGATCTCGCAAAGGAGTTGTCAGCCTCGAAGTTCTCCAATGATTATGCTGAACGAGGCAGCCATAATCGTAAGGGGAAAGAAATTGCAGGAGGAAGTGCTACTGTCCCTAAGTTTTCAAAACTGGATTTTCCACGTTTTAAGGGGCAAGAAGATCCTCTAGGTTGGTTAAACAGATGTGACCATTTCTTTCGCCATCAGCAAACATCTGAAGAAGATAAGGTGGGATTAGCATCTTATCATTTAGAAGGAAATGC
>QAOA01007546.1:0-48243 GCA_003255065.1 Cercis canadensis | reverse complement strand
GAGCAATTAGCCTCTAGAGCAGGTCCTCTTTCTCAACCACAGAAAATAGAACTCTATATCAGTGGCCTTGCTGATTATATAGCAGTTGAGGTTGAGTTACATGACCCTCCGGATTTGGCAACTGCTATGAGTATCTCTAGATTATATGAGAGGAAGATGCAACCCTTCCGGTCACAAGAGAATCGTAAACCAAAACCAGCAGACCCCCCTCACCAACGTTCCAGATTTGTGAAACAATTAACCAGATCAGAGATGGAGGAAAGAAGACTTAAGGGACTTTGTTTCAATTGTGATGAACCTTTCTCACGAGGTCACCAATGCAAGAGGCTGTTCTGGATTGATTTAATTGAAGGAGATGAAGAAGACAATTGCAAAGATCAGGAGGTATAAATAGACCAACCTGAGATCTCCTTAAATGCAATTATTGGCACTACCTCAACTCAAAACATGCTGCTGCGAGGGAAATTGGGAGATCAGTCCATATGGGCTTTGGTGGACTCAGGCAGCACTCATAGTTTTATAAACTCAGAGCTTGCTGCACGATATGATCTTCCAATGGAGAAGAAAGCTGGATTGCAGGTGGTAGTGGCTAATGGAGAGAGGATCAAAAGCAGGGGTCAATGCAAAGGAATTTCTCTCCAAATTGGTAATCATTTTTTTACCTTGGATCTGTATGTACTGAACATAAATGGGTTTGATGTGGTATTAGGAGTCAATTGGCTCAAAACATTAGAGCCTATCTTATGGGACTTTAAGAAAATGCAGATGTCCTTTTTTGAAAAAGGAAAATGTGTGGAACTATATGGCAGTCAACCTACCATTCAAGAGGCAAGCTTTCATGCTATTGAGCTTAAAAGAGAAAATGAGACAGACTTGCAGAAATTACTGCAGGAGTATACCTCCATTTTCATTGAACCTAAAGGCCTTCGACCTCAACGTTTCTGTGACCATAAAATTGTGCTAGAACCTGGAACCAAACCAGTAGTAGTGCGTCCATACAGATATCCCCATACCCAAAAAGATGAGATTGAGCGGCAGTGCTCTGAGATGCTGAAGCAGGGAATAATTAGGCCAAGTCAGTCCCCATTTTCTTCACCAGTGCTTCTTGTTCCTAAATCAGATGGGTCTTGGCGGATGTGTATTGACTACCGTGAGTTGAATGCTAAAACAATCAAAGATAAATTCCCAATACCAGTGATTGAAGAACTACTGGAGGAATTATTTGGAGCCAAATATTTCTCTAAGCTGGATTTACGGTCAGGTTATTTTCAAGTTCGAATGAGGGAGACAGATGTGGAGAAAACAGCTTTTCGCACACATCAAGGCCATTTTGAATTTCTGGTTATGCCATTTGGCCTCACTAATGCACCCTCCACCTTCCAAGCTCTCATGAATGAGGTATTCGGTCCTTATCTAAGAAAGTTTATTTTGGTATTTTTTGATGATATTCTTGTGTACAGCAGCACTTGGGTTGAGCACATGCACCATTTACAGATTGTCTTCAAGTTATTATTAGATAATAATCTTTTCTTGAAACAATCTAAGTGCTCTTTTGGCCAAACCCAAATAGCCTATTTAGGCCACATTATATCAGCTGAAGGAGTTTCTGCAGATATTTCTAAGATTACAGCAATGACAGAATGGCCTAAACCTTCCACTCTACGAGGTTTAAGGGGTTTTTTAGGCCTCACTGGTTATTACCGTAAGTTTGTGCAGAATTATGGAGCCATTGCAGCTCCATTAACAGCCATGTTACGCAAAAATTCCTTCATTTGGAGTGAAGAGTCTTCAAAGGCATTTGCAACCCTTAAGGAAGCCATGACTACAACTCCGGTATTGGCACTTCCTAATTTCTCTCAAGCTTTCACCATTGAATGTGACGCTTCAGACATGGGCCTTGGGGCTGTTTTGTTACAAAATGGCAAACCTATTGCTTTCTTTAGCAGGGTTTTAGCAGCTAGGCACAAACATCTACCAACCTATGAGAAAGAGTTGATTGGCTTAGTCAAAGCAATCAAACATTGGCGTTCTTATTTATGGGGGCAGCATTTCATAGTCAAAACAGATCATTACAGCCTCAAATTTTTGCTGGAACAGAAGGCTCTTACTCCTCCACAACAGCATTGGTTAGGGAAAATTCTGGGCTACACGTTTTCAGTTGAATATAAGGCTGGTCGAAGCAATACTGTTGCTGATGCATTGTCCCGCAGAGATAATGACAAAGCTGTGTTACTTGCCATTTCAATGCCCCAATTAAGCCTCTTTGATGCCATCCGACATGAGCAACAAAATTCTCCAGAAGTCCAGCAATATATTACCAGTATACAAAAGGGTACAGCAGCAGTTCAGTGGAGTTTTAAGCAGGGGTTATTATTCTACAAAGGCCGTGTTCACTTACCTTCATCTTCTCCTTCCATCCAAACAATTATGAGCGCCTTACATAATCAAGGACATGAAGGATATCAAAAGACTCTCTTCAGAATTGCTAAAGACTTTCACTGGATAGGAATGAAACAACATATCCGTGATTTTATTCGTGGCTGTGGAGTTTGTCAAAGGCACAAAACAAAAACTTTACAACCTGCAGGCCTTCTTCAACCCTTGCCAATTCCAGCTCAGGTATGGTCTGATATTTCATTAGATTTTGTTGAAGGCTTGCCTAACTCCCATGGGAAAAATGTTGTTTTGGTTGTGGTTGATCGTTTCTCCAAATATTGCCATTTATTGGCCACTGCTCACCCTTATTCTGCTATAAGTATTGCAAGGCTCTTCTTTGACAGCATTTTTAAATTGCATGGCCTTCCTGAAACAATGGTTAGTGACCGTGATGTTACTTTCACAAGTGCTTTTTGGAAAGAGCTTTTTCGTCTCAGTGGTACTAAACTTTGCTTCAGTTCAGCATACCATCCCCAATCTGATGGGCAAACAGAAGTGGTTAACCGGACAATTGAGATGTATTTAAGGTGTTTTACTAGCACACATCCGACCAAGTGGATGGACTGGTTATCTTGGGCAGAATACTCTTATAATACTAGCTTCCATTCTTCCTTACGTACTACACCTTTTGAAGTTGTCTATGGCCGTCCACCACCACGTCTCCTATCATACTGCCCTGGTATTTCTAAACTTGATGCAGTTGATAAAGCCTTGCAAACTAGGGATGAAATCTGCAGATACTGAAACAGCATCTATTGCAAGCACAGCACAAGATGAAAGTTGTCTATGACTCTCATCACCGTCATGTTGAGTTTAATGTGGGTGATAAAGTTCTCTTAAAGCTCCAGCCATATAGGCAATTCTCCTTGACCAACCGCCGTCACCAGAAGCTGCTACCTAAGTTCTATGGCCCATTCACTATTTTACAGCGGATTGGCAATATGGCTTATAAATTAGAACTTCCACCAGACACTCGCCTTCACCCAGTGTTCCATGTCTCCTGTCTAAAGACATTTCATGAGGGCAGCTGCCCAGAAATTGCTACTCTTCCTTCAGGTTTACCAGAAAGCCCATCTCCTCAACCTCTAGCAGTGCTTGACCAGCGATTGGTTCGTAAAATTCCTCAAGTCTTAATTCATTGGCAGCACACTTCTCCAGCTGAAGCTTCCTGGGAAACTGTTTCCTCCATGCAGCAACGTTTTCCACATTTCACACTTGAGGACAAGCGTGATTTAGAGGAGGGGAGTAATGTTAGCAGACCACTGGTGTACCAGCGGTTTACACATGGGAAATTCAGAAATTAATTTTTCTGAATTAACTATCAGTAGTTAGTTATTTTAATTTCTGCTCGTGGTTAGTTATTTTCTTGCTGTGAGGAGTGCTGTGAGGAGGTTACTCCTCCATTTCCCTGTATTCCTAGTTTTTAGGAGGTGGTTACTCCACCAAGCTTGTATCTAGAGGGTTGGAATTATGGAATGAAACATCAGAAAAGTTATGTTAAGTTGCTGAGAACTTATCTCAGGAGATTGCAGGTTCTCTCTAAGGAACCAGCACCATTGGTAGACATAGGAAAACACCTTCCCTTAACCCCCTCTCTAATTCTGAAACCAAAAGCTTCCGGCCCATAACTAGATCCATATCTAGGGACCATAACAAAATTCCACTTAAATTCGGAATCCTATAATTGATACCTCTACTTAAAAGGTCATTTCATCTCTGCTATATTAGTTTTTCTGTAATTTCTTTACACTACATAGGTACCAAATCAAATAATATTGGAGTCAAGTGCTTTTAACCATGGAATACAAAAGAAATTTTTTTCCAAAATAATTATAACATTGTTGTGCAGTCATTTCTCTGCTTTCCTGATTGGGTCTGTTTTAGGTTTTGTAATTCGTAGGCTATATTGAATCTTCTAATTTGTTCATCTTATTCTCATATATGTTTGATGATTTGAGGCATTTTCTTTATTATGATTTGTTCATTTAGGAATGGCACATTGAGACTTTTTAATTTGTTGTTAAATTTGTGACTTGGGAGCTTCAGAAGTGATTTAATTGTAATTATGAGGTAGCAAGAACTCTTATCGTCCTTTCTTCTTGTTTGATTGGTGAGAACCAAAAAAAATTTGGTATAATGAATTTGGCCAGTGTGTGTATTGTATACTCAATCTGGTGGTCCCAAAAACTGTGTTACCCAATGTGTGTCAAACATATAAATGGTTGGCCAATTTTCAGTTTAACTAGTTCAAATTAACAAGAGGATAATTTTGACCCAATTAAATTCAAAATGTGTCATACTGAATGACTCATTTTTTTTATGAAATCTTCATAATGGTACCAAATTCGGGAGTTAGTTTCATCACCTATGATTGATTGTGCCAATACACAATCTAACATTGTGTATTATAGAATTGGCCAATGAATTTTTGTTTTTCAGTTACAATGAAATTTAAAACTACTACAGTATTGGATAGAAAGTGGAGTACTATTGGAGCAAACCCCAATTAGAATGGCTTGAATTTCGGAATTTTAGTCTTACATGTTCTGGTAGCTTAAGAAATGATAACAATATCATAGAATTTTATAGTCTGGATATTCAATCTTGAGTAGCCGATACGTAATTAGGTCCAACAATTTTTCTGTTTGTGATGTTAACTGGCGTCAGTACAAGCAGCTACGCTTGGCATACAAGACCCTTACAGCCATCTAACAAGAAGTTGTTCTTCAAGAATCACTTAGAAAGCTTGGACACCTGCTTGCCTTGCAAGTGCTCTAATTCTTGACGAACAATTTCTTGTTTTGGCCGAGTGCATGGAGAATTGGCGTATGGTGCATTTGCTTGGATGCCTAAGGCAGAGTGGGTGACATTTTATACGGGTTTTTTGTGATTTATGAAAGAGTGTGTATAGGAGCTTTGGGATTGGGTTTGAGAATTAATCTCAATGGTTATATTTTTGTAGATATTAACAGTGAAGGTTGGCATCCTCTTCCTAGACATAGGCTTTAATTTGCTGAACCACATAAAGCCTTACACTTTTCATGGTGTATTCTTTGTCCAAATACCATTCATTATATAGAGTTCAAAATCATGGCTTGAGTTCATTCTAACATCTTGGGCTGCTTGTTGCTCTGCAAATTTTTGTAGCATGGGGAAATAAGATCACTTGCATTCGAATCATAAACAGCCCATTCATTAACGATTATTGAACCAATAATGATCCTTGAAACTTTTTCAACTCCTTGATACATTTTTTCCCCATTTGGAGGAACAAACTTTTTTGTTCTCTGAATTGATAATTTCAAAATCATTGCTGAATTGGAAAAATAGTTCGTTAATATTTCTTAAAAAATGCAAAAATACTCCCATGGTGAGTTATGATGGCAAAATAACATCAAGTTGGGAGAAAATATATGGCCCAAGAAAGTTTGATTTCAAGAATAAACTAAAAGTAAGTAAAAACAAATAAAAATCAAGAATTAATATAGAGAGAAAGACCAGGGGTTCTGATTTCACCATAATTAATCCTGACTTTCATTCCTAATTTCCTTAATCTAGATTTATCTTTTTAATTGCTAGCTAAAATTTCTTAATTTATTTATTAGCATTTCCCAAAGTATGATAAAAATATTTCCAAACTATGAACTCACTATATTTTTATGTGAATTACGAATAACTAGAAAATTTACTCAGTTCTATAGATCTCTTTAATTTACTACACAGGCCAAAGAGATATATTCATATCCTACATGTAACTTATGATATTTATCCCAATGAACTAGACACACAAATTTCTTTCCAGTCTCATTGTAATTAACTTATCAACTAATAGGTGATCAAGTAATTAGAAACATGAAGAACAAAGATGAATACTCAAATAGAAAAAATAAATCACAAATTAATTCTAAAAGAAATTACAACCGTTCATAGTTAAGTTACATAGTAGCCTTAAAAAGAAATTAGTTTATGACAGTAAAATAAAACATAATTGATGAAATTCTAGACATAAATGAGAAGAAAAAGAAATAAAACTCAAAGCAGATCTAGATTTGCTGTCACCAATCATTGTCTTGCCTTTTCTCTACTCTCCAAAAAGTCTAAAAGTTCCCTTCTAAAACCTAAGAGTATCTGTTTATGCTACTTACAAAGAGTCCTAGTCTAATTAGGAAACAAAAATCCGTCTAGGAAAAATCAGCATAAAGCACTAGGGCTCTCTCTTGGAAGCGCGGGCGCGCTTTGTCTAAGGTCAATATGGCAATTTGGAGGACTGGGGCGCTCTTTTTGGAGGCATAGGCGCTGCTGCTCTTTGACTTTGGCTTGCAAGGGCGTTGGTGTGCATGAGATTGGGCGCAGGTGCACTGGAGTATGGCTGGGTGCTGTAGCGCTGGAATATAGCTGAGCTGCTCTACTTTTTTGCCATAGTTTCCAACTTTGTCCTTTTTTTTATGCCTTAAAACCAAAAACCTTTATACTTTACTTAAACCTACACAATATAACAAAACACATTAATTTATACTAAAAAAACTTAAACATACAAAATGATAAGCTTAAGAATACCTAAAAGTGGATATAAAATTCACTTAACAAGTGTGTTTGACATATCAGCCATAAGCATCACAACAAACCTGGGTTGTGCTACAATAATGTTTGTTATACAATTGATCCTCCTCCCCACAAGATTCACGTATAAATATCAATTGTAAAGCTATCTCCATTAAGAAATCATTTGTAGTAATAAATAAGAAGAACAATAAAATGGCGACTATGATTTAAAAGATGAGAGTGCATCCATTCTAGCACTAGATTACTCGTGGGGGATTTAGGATTGTTTATTATGGGGTATAATTAATAAGCTACACCTACTATTTTAGTTACATGGTTGAGTTAGGACAATGCTACTTCATTTAGGACTCTTGGGTATTTGATAAAAGAAGTGAATATATAAAATTATCAATAGGGATTTCCAATCTGTCAAGAGTTATCTAAGATTGTCAATCTTCTTAAATTTCCTTCTTTCCAGAGTCTTTTACTCTATTAGGACTATTTTTCGGTTATATGGATGATTTAGGACTCTTGGATATTTGATAAAAGAAGTGAATATATAAAATTATCAATAAGGATAGCAGATCTAAATTGTTTTTGCATAGCAGATCGCAACTGCAATATTGCAGTGCATCAATTTTAATTTCTGGTTCAGAATACAAATAACTCACGTGCCTTGTAGCTAGTATCGCTGTTGTTCCCTTAGCGACCAGAAAGATGCCAACTTTTCATTGACTCTTCAGCAAACCTAATGACAAATTATATATATATATAAGTATTACAGGTTTTTTTTTTGTAATAGATAAATAAAACTATTCTAAAATTCGGGACATGCAAAAAATGATAATAGATCTCGTCGTTAATTTAGTTCAGTAATAGTAATTAAGAAATTACTAAAAAAGAGTTCATTAAAATAAATGGAATTTCTAATCTTTTATAATTTAAATTTAGAATTATATTCTTTTATGTATAAAAAAAAAAGTTAAAACAATCGGAAAATATCTTATTTTACATTAGTTTTGTTACATTTTTCTATTTAGTAATTCTGTGATAGTGAATAAATTTTCTATAATCTATATTGAATTACATCTCTAATTAAAAGTCATTTAACACTCTACTCTCTGAAGATATTTAGTTGAACTAGAATGATAAAAATTAGTGGGTCAACTGACTCTAATTCTTTTTTAGAACTATATATATTGAACACCATCATATGTTAGTGAACCGAATTATTAGTATAGAGCAAGAGAGAACATGCTTTTGCCTTTTACAGTTTAACAGTTATTCAAATAAAAGACACAAAATTTAATGGTAACCGTACTACAAGCTATTTTTTTTTTTTTTTGGTAATTCAAAAGCTAGGATCCAACTCTAACATTTAGATGAAGTTAGACTTATTAAAGCTGGGATGAGTCATCCTTGCTCTAGGAGTTCCGCCATCAAAATACCCATAATTATAACTTTGTGTGGTACTACAAGCTATTAATTGCTAGAGTATCTTGTACATATTGCCTTTAATTTATCGTTGGCTTGTGCATGAATTTTATAAGTTGCATTTGATTTGCAAATGAAAGTTTTGTTTTATTTGTTTAACTAGTAATGCCATTGAATCCAAAAGAAAAGTTTTATACAATTGTCATAACTTAAATATGGTTGTTGGATGAAACAAAATGATAGGCATCACTATTTATTTAAGAGATGCTATAAGTATGTATCTTTCTTGCAATAATTCTAATAATTAAATTTTATGTACTTAACATTTTCTTTTATTGAACAATCTGGTTAATCATTGACTAAAAGATTCATTTATTGAAACAGGTTAGCTAAACCCTAATTGAAAAACACAAAGTTGAATAGGACCATCTCGGTTTACAAGGCTATTAATTGCTACAAAACAGAGTGTCGTGCAATGATTGAGCACATGTTATATAAACACACAAAGTACAAAATGAATATAACAGAGACACATTTTTCTATTTAGTAATGCTGTAATAGTCAATAAATTTTCTGTAATCTATGTTGAATTAGATCTCTAACTGAAAGTCATTTGACTCTTTACTCCCTAAAGAAATTCAATTGAACCAGAATCATAAAAATTAGCAGTTAAAGAGAAAGACACACATAGAGTGAGCGAGAGATAGGAAGATTGAACAGAAAAAGAAAAAAAGAAAAAAAAGGGAAACAAAAGCATGGCCAAGAGAGCACACTGTCTGGTCCTTGTATTTCCAATTCAAGGTCAGATGAATCCTATGTTGAATAATTTGTAATGATGGTTATAAAACCAAGTCCCACATTAGTTGAATTAAAGAATGTAAAAGGCTTTATAAAAATAAACTAAAGTTATAAAATAATTTTAGATAAAGGGTCACACAAGTCCNAAAAAAAAGGGAAACAAAAGCATGGCCAAGAGAGCACACTGTCTGGTCCTTGTATTTCCAATTCAAGGTCAGATGAATCCTATGTTGAATAATTTGTAATGATGGTTATAAAACCAAGTCCCACATTAGTTGAATTAAAGAATATAAAAGGCTTTATAAAAATAAACTAAAGTTATAAAATAATTTTAAATAAATGGGTCACACAAGTCCATAAAATTTTTTATATTCTTTAATTCAACCAATGTGAGACTTGATTTTATAACCATCATTACAAACTATTCAACATCATATGCTTCAATTCTCGAAGCGTTTAGAGCATGAAGGGGTGAAGGTGACCCTTGTCACCACACGCTTCTTCTGCAAGAAATTACAGAAGTTACCCACTTCCATTGCACTTGAGAGCATTTCTGATGGATTTGACAAAGGTGGAATAGAGTATACAGACAGCCAGGATGTCTATTTTGAACGCTTTCGCCAAGTAGGGTCAGAGGATCTTGGTGAACTCATTGAGAAACTCGATATTTAAGGGAAGTCAGTTGATTGTATTGTTTATGATTCATTCTTGCCTTGGATTCTTGATGTTGCCAAGAGATTTGGAATATTGGGGGCTGTGTTACTCACTCAACCTCTGGCTGTTAATAGTATATGCTATCATATGAAAAAGGGAATACTGTAGCTCCCTTTGTTAGAGCAGAGCATTTTCCTTCCTAAGATGCCGTCGCTTGCACCAAAGGACATGCCATCGTTTTTGTACTATTATGAATCTCTTCCATGTGTACGTGATATGCTACTGAGTCAGTTTTCCAACATTGAGAAAGCTGATTGGGTTCTCTCCAATTCCTTTTAGGAGCTCGAAAAAGAGGTAAGCTTCTCATGGCTTGTTCTTTCAGTCCTCACAAATTAATATATNATATATATATATATATATATATATATATATTTGGCGTTAAAAGTAAAGATATTTTTTAACCAGCTTTCACCCACCAAAATTAAGTTTTCGAGGAGTTTACCTAAGAATTCAAACTTTAGTTATCTTAGATGAATGTATTGCATTCTTACCATTAGACCAAACCCTTAAAGTTAATCCTCATAATTTTCTAATACATGTAGTTTGGTCCTCTACTTTCAAATTCTACAACCAAGTCCTTAGTGGTGGAATGAGGAAATTTTCGTTGTGAGGCTAGATATAATAGCTTTTATACTCAAAATGTATATAAATCAAATCTTAATGCATCACAAATAATAATATTATTACTTTATAATAGAATTTTGAGACAATTATTCTCAAGTTCTAATACTTGAGAAAATGATCAACAAGTTCTAAAGTTAAATTCTTTTCAAGGAGGTGCTTTCCACCTTGTATGAAATGACTAAAATATTGCAGCGCATCAATGTGAATTTTTATTTTTTATTTTTATAACTCAGTACAATTGGAGTGAGCTATCCTGCTCTAAGATTATTGCTGTTAATGCACTAGTTTCGCGTGGAGGAGCGCTTTAAATTTCTTTCTGGTTCTGAATAAAAATAACTCACTTGCCTTGTAGCCAGTGCTGCTGTTGTTTCCTTACGGACCAGAAGTCAACATCTTCCTAAACATTTGCTCTCGAGTCTTGCCCCCACGCATCCCGTAGAAAGATGCCAAATTTTTGTTTATCTATAGGAAAGCACTGCCTCAGCACAATCCAGAGGAAGATGCCAATCTGTCGTTGACTCTTCAGCAAACCTAATGCAAATTATAAAATAATAAATAAAAAAATACATCAAAAGTATTATAGTTTTTTTTTTTTTTTAAATGTATTGCAAGTTCTTGTAGTTTAGACTAATTTTGAATCAAGTTTCTATAATTTTTTTTTTGGATCTTTATAGTTTTAATTTTTTTTAATTGAGTCTCTGTCATCACCCCTCGTTAAAGCTTCATCAATTTAGTGCTCACATAGAAAATGATTTGTCTATGTGGCAATAAAACAAGTTAACACAAAAAGAAAAAATATGTTGCATTGAAATGTATAGTTAACGCAATTTGTATGCAACTTTGACGCTACGTAAACTTTATCTATTGCCATATCGAGAAGTCGTTTGTCATATCAACACTACAATGACAAAGTTATAACCATGATATGGTAGTTAACCAAATTATTAGTGTAGAACAATAAAGAATAGGCTTTTGCCCTTGATAGTTTAACATGTATTCAAATTATAATAATAAAAAAAAAACGCAAATTTAATGGTAACCATGCTACAAAGCAATTAATTGCTAGAGCATCCTGATGCTTGTATTTTAGGACTATAAAAATCATGCTTTAATACTGAATTCTTACCTGCACTGTGAGCAAATCCTCTCTAAATATGGTGTTTAATCCATAAATTGGTGTTGACAGGTACCAAGATNCAAATTGCCTTTAATTTATTGTTGGCTTGAGCATGAATTTTATAAATTGCATTTGATTTGCAAATGAAATTTTTTTTATTTGTTTAATGAGTAATGCCATTCAATCAAAAAGAAAAAGTTTAATACAATTGCTATAATTTAAATATAATTGTTAAAATGAAACAAAATAATAAAAATTATTATTTATTTAATCATAATTATAAGTTTATATATTTCTTACAATATTTCTAATAATTAAATTTAACTACTTTACATTTTCTTTAGTTCAACAGTATGGCTAACCTTTCACTAAAAGGTGCATTTATTGAAACAGGTTAGCTAAACCCTAATTGAAAAACACAAGTTGAATGGAACCATACTCGATTTACTAGGCTATTAATGGCTACGAAACAGAGTGCCGTGCATTCATTGGGCACATCACATGATTGGCCACATGTTATATAAACACATTCAAGTACAAACAGAATATAACACAGACACACATAGATGTTTGCATCATACAGATATGGAGGAAAAGGAGAGCCTATGTAGCTCAGTGAAAATGTGATGCTATTGCACACGTCCACTTGCTATTGTTAGAGAATCGTGTACAAATTGCCTTTAATTTATGGTTGACTTGTGCATTAATTTAATAGATTGCATTTAATTTACAAATCAAAATTGTGTTATTTGTTTAACAAAAAATGCTGTTTAGCCCGAAAAAATTTAATAGAATTTTGCTACAATAAAATTATTTTTCTAAATAAAATAAAATAGTACTAAGATTATTTTTAAAATTTATGAATTTTTTGTTCAAATTTAGAATTACAGCCTAAGTACTAAAATAAAATAAAAAACAAAATATTGACCACTATTTAGTATTTATCATTTGTTTTGGTTACAGGAATATAAAAGTGCATCTCCTAACCTACTAGAAATCACCAAAAACTTTAAACTCTAAACTACACGTGGTGGTTTGATCACTATTTATATATGAATAGTTATAAGTGTACATCATTCTCACAATAATTCGGATAATTAATTTTTAGCTGCCAAGTATTTACTTTTGTTAAGTATTCAAGCTAACCATTGACTAAAAAATGCATTTATTGAAACATGTTAACTAAACCCTTTTTTTAAGAAACACAAAGTTTAATGGAACCATACTTGCTTTACATGGTTATTAATTGCTGGAACACATCATATCTATATTTATAGAAAAAGATATGTAAACATCACAAATACACACTCAAGTACAAACAAAATATAACACAGATCCAGTCATTCAGAAATGGAGGAAAGAAAAGCCTATGTAGCTCATTGCTTGGTCTTAACCTTTCCAACTCAAGGCCACATTAATCCTATGCTTCAGTTCTCTAAGCGCTTGGAACACAAAGGAGTCAAGGTCACATTGATTGCTACCCGTTTCATTTGCAAGATAATTCCCAAAGAATTCACATCCATAGCAATTGAGAGCATCTCAGATGGCTATGATGAAGGAGGCTACGAAGCAGCGGAGAGTGCCGATGCTTATATAAATAATTTTTGGCGTGTAGGGCCACAAACACTAGCTGAGCTTCTTGAGAAGCTTGCAAGATCAGGCAACCCTCCAAATTGTGTTGTCTATGACTCATACATGCCATGGGCACTTGTTGTTGCCAAGAAATTTGGGCTGCTTGGTGCTGTTTTCTTCACTCAATCTTGTGCTGTTAACAACATATACTTCCATGCTCATCAGAAATTGCTGAAACTCCCTCTTCCGCAGGAAAAAATTTGTCTACCTGGACTGACACAACTTGCACCATGTGACTTGCCATCATATTTGAATGAACATCAATCGTATCCATTATTATTGGACATGGTATTGAATCAATTTTCCAACATTGAAAAAGTAGATTGGGTTCTTGCCAACACATTTTACGAACTAGAGCAAGAGGTAAGTATCTTGGAGCTGAAATGCTTAGTAATTTGTTTTCGTTTCATTTTTTTCCATCCACTAGTTTTGCTTGATATTAATGACTGAAACCTGAAATGAAATTTTCACCAGGTTGTGGACTGGATGGTCAAGATTTGGCCATTGAGCACAATAGGACCTACCATCCCGTCTATGTTCTTGGACAAACAACTCCAATATGATAAAGACTATGACATTAGCATGTTCAAGCCCAACAATGAAGATTGTATGAAATGGTTCAATGATAGGCCGAAAGGGTCAGTTGTTTATGTATCTTTTGGCAGTTTTTCAGCCCTTAATGAGGAGCAAATGGAAGAACTAGCTTGGGGTTTAAGAGATAGTGGGTATTACTTCTTTTGGGTGGTTAGAGAGCCTGAACAGGCTAAGCTCCACAAGGACTTCCTGGAGAGCTCAGACAAGGGTTTAGTGGTCAACTGGTGTTGCCAATTAGGCGTCTTACAGCATGAGGCTGTGGGATGCTTTGTGACACATTGTGGTTGGAACTCCACATTAGAAGCTTTGAGCTTAGGAGTTCCAATGATAGCAGTGCCACAATGGCAAGATCAAAGCACAAATGCAAAGCATATTATGGATGTTTGGAAAGTAGGATTCACAGCTTCAGTTGATGCGAAAGGGATGATTAGACGAGAAGTATTGAAGCATTGTATAAGGGAAATAATGGAGAGTGAAGCAGGGATTGAGAAAAAGAAAAGTGCCATCAAATGGAGGAATTTGGCCAGGATTGCTGTTGATGAGGGAGGAAGGTCTGATAGAAATATTGCAAAATTTGTGGCAAAGTTAGTTAACTCCTAAGTTACATGTAAGTTATTGCTATTTAGACAGAAGTCTCTATATAAATCTTTTGATGTTGTACGACTATAGGATTAATTTCCTACATGACATCTCGTAATTATTTTTAGGAACTTTATTTGGTTCTTTCAGAATAATTTTAAGACATTTATAATATAATTATAGCCTGATTTAGTTACTATTCATGTATGAATTATTCTAAAAAAATTTGTAGGTCAAATTCATTATGAACCTTGAGAAGAGCTTATACTTTTAAAGTGGAAGAAATCTTGATGGAGTGAGTGATAATTATACCATTAAAAAGCGTACTTTTCTTGAGGTGCTGATGGATATTTAATATTTAAGAAATTTTCTTTAACTTATCTGATTGTTATTATGTCATATATCTCAAAGAAAAGTGGGACTGGATTGTACTGTGATCAAGCAGTCGTGGCAAATATCCTTCTGATGCTATGTCAGAAACTTGTATTCACACCTCCCCCTCTCAACTACTGTTGCCCACATCTCCAAAAAGATGCAAAATGTGTAGCTTTTAAAAAGAAAAAAAATATCAGTGTGTAGTTAAGTAGTATTAAAATTATTTTTAGAATTTATAAATTTTAATTTAAGATTGCAGTAAAAAGTAATAAAATAAAAAATAAAAACAGATAAAATAATATTTTCATATTTAAGCAAATTAGAAAATATGAGTACAATAAAAAAAATTTAAGTAAGTTTAGTTAAATTTTAATAAGGTACAATCAGTTTTTTTCTGTTGCTATTACAATCAATTTAAATTTAAATGTTATTGCATGTAGAAGTGTATATATATATATATATATTCTGAGTACCCAAAAAGCACAAATCACCTAGTTCTCACCCAATTTGCCAAAATTTCTTATGAATCATACCTCCTTTGATACTGACTTATGTCATATTAAGTTATTTTACACTTGTCATTTTGACTCGTACGGTGCCATTCTAGCACTGTTAGTGCAGTCTATGTTTCATTGAATTCACTTAGTGTGTTCAGAACATGTTTTAAATATAAATGATATGGTTTCATCTGAAAATAAATTATTTATAAATCCTACTGAAAGTAATAGGATACTATGATTTACAAATCCTCAAATATTACATGCAAAATAATTTCTGAATGAATCGAAATATTAATTAAGTTAATATGATTTCAATATGGTTTCACCAAAAAGCTCATTTCTAAATGAAATCGACTTTGGAAGTTTCAATGTTCCAATATGTAGCATGCACTTTAGAGAGTATAGTGTAAGGGAATAACCTTTGATTAAAAATTAATGGTTGGGATTGTGATAAAGTGCATACATCAACATGAAGATTTATAAATTTTTTAAACCCACTCCTTTCATTCTGTCTTTAGCGGCTATAGAAGTATACTTTTCTCTATGAAGTGTATTTCTTTGTTTCAAGGATCTGAATCTTAAATTTTTTTCAATAGCTTAAATATAAATTTAATAAAATTTAGATCATGCAAATTGTATCATTATGTTATTCTAAAACATTGCATAAAGTACCTTATAACATAATGTGATTGTGACATAAAATATTGCATAAAATAAATTGATATAAGTTTGTTACAAAGTGAGGTTAACATTGAAATGGCCCTAATCCTAATGGCCTCAAGCACAAGCCATTATTTTTCCTCTTTAGTTGTAAAACATCATGTGATATCCCCTGTTTCGATATTCTGCACAACGTCCCATTTATTTATTAAGTGGACTATTCCATCAATCTCACTCCTAAAAGAATCTTTACCCAAACATATAAACAAGATAGCTAAACATTTGGTTTTTTTTGGTTTCACGAGGTATCCTTAGGCTTCGCTTGTGATTAATTCTCCGAGGTACTGTTGGGCACTAAAGCAGGGACCTCTCCTAAAAAAATTTATTGCATCCACAAATGCTCGGAAATATTTGGTTTAAAAGACTATTTCTTGGAACTGTCACTTCGCTATTAGATTTAATAAAAAAAAATTGAGTTTTGCTAAGCTACACCCACTCTTATAAGGCTGTAGCTTAGCAACCCCTTGTTTGCGTTAAATGGTCAAAATATGTCCAAATGAGCACATAAAACACGAGGCCACGCAGAAAAGCCTCGGAAAAAGTAATAAAAATTATATTGTCGCAACAGGGTTGTTGTCCCCCAATAAGGCCATTCAGACTTGGTCGAAGGTTGGAGGGAAAAAGTAATATTTTATTGAGATTTTTAAGTAAGAGAAATTAATGGAATGAAAAAGAATCCAATTCTATTTTGTGCTCAAACACCTAGATTTCTTTGTCCTCCAAATTAAAGTGCAGGTGATGGAATGAAACATCATTTTGATTNACTCTCCGTATCTCTCTCACCATCGACGTTCTCTGTATCTCCCAGTTTCTTCCATCGACGTTTTGAGACCCGTCCATGGCTTCTCCATCTCCATTTGTGCGGCAGAAGTAGTCACAGACACAGACACAAAGGAGGTCTACCTTGTCCAGGACATCTTCCTTGGGTGTGTCGGAGAACAGGCGTGGCTCGTCTTGCGATTGTTCGATTTCTTCAAGGGATACCAGCGACATCTCTAATTTGGATCGATTCTTGGAGTACATTACGCCAATAGTTCCAGCCACAAAAGCAAAACAAAAACAAAAACAAATTGTAGAAAGAGAAAAGAGAGAGGTTGGAGAAACAAAGGTATTTTCCCTTTTCTCTCTCACCAAAACCTGTAATTTCGGTTCTGATCTAAGGCTAATTTTGGTTCGCCAATCTGTCATTTTTCCAATTCTTATTTGCTTAAATTTCCATTTGTTTCGTTTTCCACCACCACCTTGGTCTTCAATTATCTTTTCTATTTTCGTTTGTTTGTTTATTTGATTTCATCTTAATTTATGAGTGCTTTCTATATTTGGGCGATTGTTTCCTCATATTTGTGTACTTGATCGTTGAATTTTTTGTTTGGCTTTTTGGGTGTTGTTGGGTCTCTTGATTCTTTGTTTCTTTGGGTGTTCCGCATTGAATCGAATTGGATTGGATTTTGGGGTAATTCCAGAAATTTTTTTCTGGGTTTTGCTTTGATCTGTAAATTTTTGGTTTGAATTTTGTCTTCGTGTTTTATGAACAGCAAGAACTTTCATCATCGTCGTGGTCTTGTGGTAAGAATTAATTATGTTATCCATTTCCATGTAATTGGTTGTGGGACATGTGAATAGTTGATGAATTTTACGTGTGAGATTTCTGATTTAATATAATGTGGAGATTTGAACCCTAAACCCAATTTCTGTTAAACCCTAAACCCAAGTCATTCTTAGTAGTAATCCCTTTCAATCCAAATTATTGTGATCATATTTATCATACCAATATTTTAGTGGGTGTAGCTTAGCAACCCCTTGTTTGCGTTAAATGGTCAAAATATGTCCAAATGAGCACATAAAACACGAGGCCACGCAGAAAAGCCTTGGAAAAAGTAATAAAAATTATATTGTCGCAACAGGGTTGTTGCCCCCCAATAAAGCCATTCAGACTTGGTCCAAGGTTGTGTCAAGAACCAATTCAACTTAAAAGCTTAAGTTTATAGGTGAAGGCACATGAATAGATTTATATCTAACACACCCCTGCATGCGAAAGCCCTTTGGGCTTGAAGCGTAAACAAAGCACAGACTCATTTATACCATGTGCTGAAATTTTAATTTAATTGAGAAAGTATGGGCAGAAGGATTCGATCTCCTGACTATTTGGTCAAAGAGGCTCTGATACCATGTTAGGAACCAATTCAACCTAAAAGCTTAAACTTATAGGTGAAGGTCCATGAATAGATTTATATCTAACAGGTTGGAGGTAAAAAGTAATATTTTATTGAGATTTTTAAGTAAGAGAAATTAATGGAATGAAAAAGAATCCAATTCTATTTCGTGCTCCTCAAACACCTAGATTTCTTTGTCCTCCAAATTAAAGTGCAGGTGATGGAATGAAACATCATTTTGATTTAAAAATCTAAAAATTTAACATTGTTCTTTTCACATTTGAAAACATAAGTATTATATTAAAAATTTATTTTTATAACTTATTCATTTTTGTCTATTTTCACTTTAACTCCTAAATAAGAGGAGGGTAATTGTCTTCCCTTTCTTACGTAAACATTTAAAGAAAGGGAAGATAATTCTCCCTCTTTTCCCTCTCTTCCCTTTCTTTTATGATCCATTCTATCATATCCCCTTCAAACTCCCAAACATAGCATTAGAGTTCATTTCCTTGAGTATCACGACAAAACTAACCCTAGTGGCTAATAATAAAATGTCCATTAGATTTAGAAAATGAATGTGCATCTACTCCAGCACAAGAGTATTATTGGTGGGGCCCATAGAATTTAGTTCAACAGTGAGAAATTTGGACTTACTACTGAATAGCTTGGACTGGGCGATGTAAAAATTTGTTGATAAGACTTTCCATGCAAGTCATGCCTTTGGTTCTAGGGCGGCTTAACTGATTCCTTACTAAAAAAGAAAAAATAATATTCCGCGTGGATTTGATCATGTTTATTATTATTTCATATAGCTTTCACGATTTAAAGTACACAATGTTGATCTTAATTCGTTAGTTTTATTAGAGCTTGTTGGTATCCTAATGGCTAATTGGAAATATTCCAAAATATATTAAGTATTGTTACTTCAAACAGTTTTTTATGTGCTTGAATGATGTTTGAAGGGGAAGATAACTAAATTTATAGCCGCATGGCTCTACCACGTGATAGCATAGAGGACAGAGCAAACGTACCATACTGTGATGTGATTTTAAAATTTGTGCCCAAGGGCAGTGCATGATTACAGTCTCCAGATAAGGATAATAAAATTAATGAAACAGCACCTTGAGTTGCCATAACTAAACCTTGATAAAATTACTGGCCGAACAAAACCATGGCTGCCTGTTAAGGAGTTGGGATTCAAATTGTGACTGTGATTGTGATTGCAGTTGAGTTGCGAGAATTGCTATAAAATACACAATAATAGCGGACTGCAATTGTGAAAAATTGTAGTTGCGGAGCACTATATATCCATGTTAAGGAGTATCTCACACCCAACCATGGCTATAGTTACCCGATATAGTAATTGTCAATACTAAACGATCAATTTAGTGACACAGTGAGAAAGCAAAGAAAGGAACCTCAAACACAGTCAAAGGAACTTCAAGAACAAACTTATTGACTATAACACTAATATACCAGTTAGTGTATATTAGTAATATACCAGTTAGTATTAGTTACAGTAGCATATGCATATCAGTTAGCATTAGTTACATAGCAGAAGGTTAGTTTCGTAATTAGCTTTACATGAAGTGACTCAGCATGCAGTTATAAATGACAGGCTGCACCTCTTGCCACATGGATCATCTATCACATGTCATAACAAACTTGTAACTGAACTCTGCTCAATCCATTCTATATAAGGATAGCAGTTTATTCATTTCAGAATCATCAATAATCAAATTCAGCTTTACTTCTCAATTTGCAATATGGTATCAGAGCATTCATTTTTCTGTAGAGTCTAACCATCATTCAATCATGCCAAAAGCTCCCGCTGCCAACCGTGGTGCAGCCAATCGTGGCGAATCACCATCTCAAGCTGCACCAATCATTCCACCCAGAGTCAAAGAGGATCCTGCAAGCCCTTTCTTCATCCATGGAAATGAAAATCCAACACTCATGTTGGTACCAGAAAGTCTTCAAGGAAGCAACTACCACAGCTGGGCAAGATCCATGAAACTAGCTCTGCTAGCAAAGAACAAATTACAATTTGTTGATGGCTCGATTCAACCTCCCACTCCAAATGATGTGTTCTATCATGCCTGGGAGAGATGCAATACGATGGTTCTGTCATGGTTAATCAAGTCTGTACATCCCACAATTGCCAAGAGTATTTTGTGGTTTGATCTTACACAGCAAGTCTGGAATGACTTGAAAGATCGATTCTCTCAAGGTGATCCCTTTAGAATCATGGAACTTCAGGAAGAAATTTTTCATCTCAGTCAGGGAGTGTCCTCTGTCACTGAGTACTACACCAGATTGAAGATCTTGTGGGATGAGCTGTCAAATTTAAGGCCAATTCCTCCATGCGTGTGTATGGCAGGAGGTTGCAGGTGCTTCACCACAGCTTATACCTATCACATTCAAGATCAAACCATTAGATTCTTGAGAGGACTCAACGATTCCTATGCTACTGTTAAATCTCAGATTATGTTAATGGAACCACTGCCTCCCATCAACAAGGTATTCTCACTTGTTTTGCAGCATGAGAGACAATTTGTCAACCCCATATCTGAAGCTGATTCTCAGCAAGAAATTATGGCATTGGCAGCAAGATCTTATAATGCTAGGCAACAGGTTTCAAGCAAGAAACCTTATTGCACATTCTGTAACATGACAGGCCACACAGCTGACACATGCTATAAGAAACATGGTTACCCTCCTGGCTACAAACAAAAATCCAAGCAATACCGAGTTAATCAGTGCACTGACTCTTTTCTCACAGATGAGGAAGATTTTGATGCAATGGAAGAAGCACCACCTGCACCAGACAAGCAAGAAGTGCGTTTGACACCAGATGAGTATAGTCAAATCATGAGTCTCCTTAAAAACAATAAGGCTGACTCTACGGGTTCTACAGCTTCAGCCATCAATGCCTTGAAGTTGAACTCAACCTTCTCTAGCCTTACTGTTTTCGAGCCAAAGGAATCTCATGATCACTCTTCTGTCAGCTTCACTAATTCTGGTATGGTACTCTCCTCTCAATCTCTTGATATGAATTATAAAGATGCATGGATCATAGATTCTGGTGCTAGCAACCATGTAACTTGCTGCTATGACTTTCTTGATTCTTGTGTACCTGTGAACAATTATTTTCTATGTCTTCCTAACAACATGTCAGCAGCGGTTACACACATAGGCTCTGTGACATTTTCAGACAAATTTTGTTTGCATCAAGTATTATATGTGCCCACATTCACCTTTAATCTCATCTCAGTTAGCAAAGTAACCAAAGATCTGAATTGTTCTTTCTTGTTACACTCTGACAACTGCTTAATCAAGGAAACTGCTTCTTGGAGGACGATTGGCTATGCTAAGGAGCATTTGGGCTTATACCAACTCATCAATCCAACTGTCAAACGCAGACAAGTACCTGAGACTAGTCACTGCACTTCTAGCACAATCAAACCATCTATTGATTCTTCTTTTCATGATCTGTAAATAGTTGTAGCAATAACCTTGACTGTCATGCCTTTGATTTGTGGCATTATAGACTAGGGCACCCTCATCATAAAAAGATCAAACTTTTAGCAAAGCAGGTTGATATTGTAAGCTGGAATTCTGACATAAACTGTGACATATGCCCTTTGGCCAAGCAGAGAAGGGTCTTTTTTCCTACTAGTTCTTCTGTTTCTCTTCATATTTTTTATCTTGTGCATGTGGATATCTGGGGGCCCAGTTCAATCCTCTCAATGGATGGACATAAATATTTTCTTACCATAGTAGATGACTTCAGTCGATACACCTGGATTTATCCAATGAAGACAAAGGGAGAAGCTCGTACATTACAAAAATTTTTCACCCTTATGCAGAATCAATTCAGTATAACCATCAAGGCTATCAGAACTGACAATGGAGTTGAGTTTCAAATGGTTGATTTTTACAATCAACATGGAATTATTCATCAACTCAGTTGTCCTTACACGCCCCAACAGAATTCTGTTGTAGAGAGAAAGCACCAACACCTTCTCAATGTCACGAGGGCATTACTTTTTCAATTAGGACTCCCTCTCATGCTATGGCATTTTGCAGTGTCTCATGCTGCCTACCTGATCAACAGGACTCCTAGCAGAGTGCTTAACTACATCACACCTTTTGAGAAGTTGTTCAAGTCTCCTCCTCAGTTACAGAACCTCAAAGTCTTTGGTTGTTTATGCTTTGTAGGCACCAGTGGCCCTCCAAGAGGCAAGTTTGATGCCAGAGCTTCCAAATGTGTTTTTCTGGGCTATATTCATGGTGTCAAAGGCTTTCGAGTATTAGATACTCACTCCATGAAACTCACAGTTTCCAGAAATGTCATGTTCCATGAGGCATCTTTACCTTTTCTCAGTAAGGATCAGCCATTAGCCTCTGAGCCAATTTCTCCTAATCAATGGTAACTTGAAGCACCTGTTTCCCTTTCTCCAATTCCTACATCTTCTTCCCCAGACCCTCCTGAATCTTTTTCTCCCCCTTTACATGATTCACCTCCATCTCCTTCTCCTCCTTTCATCAGTCATCACCATCCTCCAAACACACCCAGTCACTCTCCTTCTGATATTCCTATCCATTCTACTAGGCCTCGCAGGTCCACAAAAGCTCCTAAATACCTTCGAGACTATCACACCAGAATTAATTGTCTTCCTGGTATCTCAACAGTTCCACATCCTCTTTCCCATGTCTTATCCTATACTCATTTGCCCCAACAACAACAGGTCTTTGCCATGAATATTACCACTGTCACAGAACCAAAGACTTTCATAGAAGCTGCAGCTTCCTCACACTGGCAGAAAGCAATGGAGGAAGAAGTCAAGGCTTTAAAGCTCAACCAAACGTGGCTACTCACACATTTACCTCCTAGTAAGAAACCTATAGGGTGCAAGTGGGTATACAAAATCAAACACAAAGCTGATGGCACCATCGAAAGATATAAGGCCAGACTTGTTGCTAAGGGTTACACTCAACAGGAAGGGGTGGACTACTTGGAAACCTTCTCTCCTGTTGCCAAACTCACTACTGTCAGAACTCTCTTAGCACTAGCTGCTGTCAAAGGGTGGGTTTTGCAGCAATTGGATGTGAACAATGCTTTTCTGCATGGAGACCTCCATGAGGAGGTTTATATGGCCATACCACCAGGGATGACTACATCTGATCCTCTTCTCGTTTGCAAGCTCCAGAAATCTCTTTATGGCCTCAAACAAGCCAGTAGACAGTGGCATCAAAAACTTTCTCATGCTTTGCTGTCTAAGGATTTTCACCCTGCTGCCTCAGATCCTTCCTTATTTGTCAAGAAAACTGCTCACTCTTTCACTGCCTTACTTATCTATGTTGATGATGTAATCATGACAGGCGATAGCACACAAGAAATTCACCACATCAAACAATTTCTGGATCAACAATTTCGAATCAAAGACCTGGGTGACCTGAAATTTTTCCTTGGTCTTGAAGTGCACAGAACTACTGATGGCATCAACCTTTGCCAACGAAAATATGCCTTAGAGCTCCTTGCTGATTCAGGTTTTCTGGGCAGCAAACCAGTTAAGACACCTCTTGCAAATGGGGTCACTATGAACTCTACTGATGGGACTTTACTATTTGATATCTCTGTTTATCGAAGATTGATAGGAAGGTTGCTTTACTTGACCAATACTAGGCCTGACCTGACTTTTGCAGTTCAACAACTTTCTCAATTTGTGGACAAACCACGCACTGTCCATCTTAAGCATGCTCACAGGGTTTTGAGATATCTGAAGAGAGATCCAGGCAAAGGACTATGTTTTTCCTCCACTTCCTCCCTGCAACTCAAGTGCTTCTCCGATTCTGATTGGGCATCCTGCTTAGAAACTCGAAGGAGTATCACAGGGTTTTGTGTTTTTCTTGGAGATGCCCTCATTGGATGGAAAGCCAAGAAGCAATCCACAGTCTCTCGGTCTAGCACAGAGGCTGAGTATCATGCCTTAGCTGCTGCTACTTGTGAACTCGTTTGGTTGCAATACTTGCTGCAAGATCTGCAAGTTCCCTTCTCTCAAGCACTTCTCTTCTGTGATAATAAATCAGCAATCTATCTCAGTCATAATCCTGTCTTCCATGAACGTACTAAGCACATTGAGATAGATTGTCATGTGGTTCGAGAAAGATCCAAGCTGGTGTCATTAAGCTCTTGCCTGTGCACACTACGCAGCAACTTGGTGATTGCTTCACCAAGGCTCTTTCTGCACCTATGTTTGATGCCTTGATTTCTAAGCTGTACCTACAAAGCTTGTATGCTCCAGCTTAAGGGGGGCTATTGACTATAACACTAATATACCAGTTAGTGTATATTAGTAATATACCAGTTAGTATTAGTTACAGTAGCACATGCGTATCAGTTAGGATTAGTTACATAGCAGAAGGTTAGTTTTGTAATTAGCTTTACATGCAGTGACTCAGCATGCAGTTATAATGTCAGGCTGCATCTCTTGCCACGTGGATTGTCTATCACGTGTCATAACAAACTTGTAACTGAACTCTGCTCAATCCATTCTATATAAGGATGGCAGTTTGTTCATTCCAAAATCATCAATAATCAAATTCAGCTTTACTTCTCAATTCACAATACATTAGTCAAAACCAAACGCCATATTCCTTCGTCATCAACGTAAGTCCCAATATCTGCAGGGAAGGTATTACTGAGACTGGGAACAAAAGAAAACTTGTAACCCAACCCAGCCTTGCTAATCTTAAACAAACCACTCAGTGTCTCATAGCCTTCATGGTCTTTAGCGCCACCAATACCCACAGACCATGTTTCACCTAAATCTTTGACAGCTATCCAATTACCAGATTCAACATCCTTTGGTGTCTCTGCAAATTCAATACTGAGTTTGCTATCTGTTGGGACAAAGACTGAATCTACAAGTGGTTAGAATTTCAAAGCATTGCCATTATCGACCTCGTAGAATGATTTAACGACAGCAGTTGGGTAGGCTGAGTTCCCAGCTTTCCCTGGTCGGACGCCGCCACCGGTTGGGCCCCAGATTACTGGCAAGATGTAGTATTGTCGATCTGCGACAAGAAAATCCCCATTTGTGTCCAGAACTGGTTCGGCTTTGGTGGTGGAGGCAAAGAGGAGGAAGGAGAGGGTAAGAAATAGAGTCGTCATGATTTTGCAAAGCTAGAGAAGAATGCTATCTAGGTTTTTGGGCGTGTCCAGTGAAAGCTGAGAAACCTCAATTTATAGAGCTATTCCTAGATTGATCTCTGCATTCGAAACAGTATTCTGAAGAAAGAAACACGTGAAAGAAAATTATAAAAGAAAGATGATAGAGAATATACAAATTAATGTTAGATCAAAACAACGGGCCTAGGTGATGCTGTCCGCAAAACGCCGAGTTTATAATATAAAACACGCCGAGTCTATAATATATTAGTATAGTGGACATAATTTAAATTTTACTTAATTTACTTAATTTTTTTTTGTATACTTCAAATTGATTTAGTAAAATTTAAATTATATTAAATGTATTTTGTATTAATAACATTCATTTGTTCATCTTTAAATAATTTAAAATTTAATCGTAAATATGAATATTTTTTCAATATAATAAATAATTAAAATTTATAAAATTGATTGCATATTTTTTTGGTCTTATTTGAATCCAATTAGCAAATTAATTACTTTTCTGTCTTAAATCAATCATATATCTACTCATTTATCTTTAAATAATTACCACAAATATTAATGTAAAAATGAATACTTTTACAACATAATAATTAATGGCAATACTGGGCTAAAATAATACAAAGGCCCCGTTAAACGGCTTGTTGAAGCATGTACATAAAAAACCCTTATATGAGAAACTCTTATATAATAAGTTCATTTTAAATTAAGTTATTTTGTATTTGGATATAAAATTGGAGAAATGCTTTTAAAATCAAAACAATGAATAATTTTGTATTATTATTTTTTTCAAAATAACTATTAATTATATGAATTTTTTATGAGGGCTTTTTCTTAAAAGTTCTAAAAATAATTTCATACAATAAGTGAAAAACAATTTTTTAGAGGATAGTTAACTATTTATATAAGCTTAATTATTTAAATACAATTTTATCTATATATAAGTATTTATGATATTAAAAAAACTCCAATAAATAATAAATTATATATCCAAACGATATCAAAATTACTTGAATATGACATAAATCACCTTTAAAAAAAGTGTATCACAAAAACGTCTATAAATTTAATACCTTAATTTTTTGGTCATAAACTCAATGGCCGATGCATATAGTTGGGGAAACTACCAATACCCAAGTGGGATAACATTGTTTTTTCTTTTTTTTTTTTTTCTAATTATTATTATTTATTATAACACTAACGATTTAAGTCAGAGTGTCGTGTTTGATCAGTTTGCCATCCCATCGTTGTTTTCTTCTTCCAACTTTAAATGATTAGGGTCTCATGCAATGACAGTATGACACATAGCCACATACTGCATATGTAAGGTATACTTTACTGTAAAACAATTTGTTTGATGAATCTGAATATTTATATGCGACAAACAGCTGTTCAAGATAGTTATTCATAAATTATAAATTAATATTGCACTCACCGTTTCTGTAGATGTTGATAACGATAGGATTTGGCGAATCTTCTCATGAATTGTACGTTTGAAGAAATCAGTATATCTCTCTGGTAAGTTAATATTTGTTTTTAGTACACACCTGGCTATTTGAAATATGTACCAAAAAAAAATTAAAAAACAATTATGCATTTATATATATATTTTTGCCATGATTTATGAACCATATTCACTCCCTCGAAGGTCGAAGTTGATTTTCCTTACCAAATTCATGTTAGAAAAAATATAAATAAATATGAATTTTGTAATTTCTTTTAAGAAAGGACATATTTCAAATGATGAGAAGCGTTGTATAAATAAATAATAATCAATACTATCTATTCTAAATAAGATTACGATCTTAAGCAATAGCTCAAGTGATAATCTGTGGTGTTATTATATTAATATTATTGACACTTAAATATTTATACGGACGTAAAGCTAAAAAAATTGTTTCTGCTCCAAGAACAGAGGACTGTGTCGGTTGTAAGAGATGTGAATCCGCCTTTCCGACGGATTTCTTGATTGTTCAAGTTTATTTATAGCAGGAAAGATATGGGAGCTATTCAATATATTGAAAATTTAATTTATACCAGTATATGAAAAGCTTTAGTATCACAAACTTTGATATTAAATATCCAAATCCGATATTCTCATATTTAGTTTGATAATAAAAATTATTCAAAATATATAAAAGATACAAAAGAATTAATCTTAAATTTTTACGTATTCAAATACAAGTATCTTACATCCCATGATAGAAGCCAATAATTATCTGTTAGGTTATTTTTATTACCTCCTGACCCTATTCTTAAGCAGTCAGTCCATATATAATTGCCACATTTTGAACAAGACAGCTCTTCTGCTGCATAGAGGACAATTATGTTCATTGTAGAGAAGACATATTCTTTTTCCAATTATATTGTATAGATTCTTATTTATAGCACTGAAGTTGCTAACCTATTCTCTTATAAAAGTAGAGATAGTACTTTCACTTCCCTTAAAACTCTCATTTTGGACTACAGGAACACCGAAATTTTTCATAATTTCAAAGCTCTCATCAATTAGAATGAACTTATATATGTCAAAACAATTAGGTACTAGAAAATTTGGGATATTTTAGGCTTTAAATATCAGGTAGAGGAATACATTCAAAAACCTTATCTAGTATAGTTTGGACTAATTCGAGGACACTCTAGTTAATGATATTGGGCCTTACAAAAGATGTAGCGGAAAAAGTTTATGAGGAATGGTGCTTTTTGGTATGATTAAATTTATGCGCCTTATTGTTTTGACTTGCCCTAGTTAGACACTATTTAGGCTCTGTTTGAGTAAACGGATTATTTAAGCATTTATATAAAAATGTCTTATATGAGAAGTTTTTATATAATAAATTCCTTTTAAATTAAGCTATTTAATGTTAGGACGAATAATTGAAGAAACACTTATAAAATTAATAAGCTATTTTTAAAATTGTTTGGATAATTAATTATATAAGTGTTTATATCTGTAAAATTACTTATAAGGACATTCACAAACATTTATAAGAAAACTATGTTTGGATAAATAAGCACTTATGGTTTCCAAGTGTAGATTGAAGAACCCATAGCTACCCATTTGAAGACCCATAGATAGGCTTGGTTCATTTTATCTTGAGCTTTCATTGGCATTACAATTACATGAAGAACATGGGGCACCATTTCCAGCAAGTTTTCGTGCCCTCTTTGCTCGCCATGGCATAGAGATAAACAACCCAATAGACAATTTATTCATTAACTAGTATCTGAAAATTGGGAAAAGAAAAAAACTTAAGTTGTTAACAAATCTCAGAGTCTTAAGTTATACAGCTAATCAAGCTTCAAGCTGATGGTAAATCAGTTGGAGGAGTCCAATTTCTTGCAAATCTTCCACTAGATTCAATTGGGCAATGCAGACCCTTGGAACATTGAGAATAGATCTAATTTTTTTTTTGGGTCACTTCCTGCGATTAGGTTTCTAAGAGAATGTAGTACTGGCCTCCATTTTGGAGAGTTATATATATATATATATATATATATATATATATATATATATATGTTTTGACAGAGATTTTTCAAAGAAAGAAGGCAAAGAGGAGAAGAGCACCTTGTTTGGATTTGGTGCGAATCAATGTGAGTTGGTGTTTATGTGAAGTGAGTATGAATGAAGCAAGGCAATAGACTTTGGAGAAAAATGAAGAGAAGGGAGAGTGTCAATCAAAGAGGAAAAATGAGAGAAAGAGAGGAGGCAGAAATGAAAATTGGGTTGTGCCCAGAAGCCCAGCAAAGTACGACACTAAGAAAATGGCAACAAGTGGTAGAAACTTAAAGGGGAGAGGCTAGAGAGGAACGATGAGTTTGAGAGCAACCCAGTAAAAAGAAAGAAACAGAGAGAGAAGAGGGAGAGAACGTGTGATAAGAGAATTGGGAGGGATATTAGGTGGAATTTTTTAATTTTACTGGGGACATTTTTGTCCTACGAAATCAGCACAACAATGACCGATCAATTTGAAATTAGCTTTCGCACCAGCTATTTTGAAGAAACTTAAAAAATTAGCTTATGAAAATAAGCTAAAAATAGCTTTTAGAGGATCTTAAGCTATTTAAATAAGTTAATCCAAACACACATTTAAATAATATAAAAGCACTTATTATAGTAGAGAAGCTCTAATAAACTATAATCACCCTATCCAAATGGGCCCTTAATGAAAGCTCCACAACGAATCAAAGAATAAGGGATGCTAGCTTATGTCTAAAATAAGAATTTGAGAGGGTGGTAGCGCTGCCCAACTTTTGAGAGCCATAGCATAGCAATTTCTTTTCAATCGCACCTTATCTTTCAAAACATGCCTTTTTTCTTAAAATAAAGGTTAAAATTTATATTTTTATTTTTTCTTAGTATAACATGAATGTGCTAAGGAGAGGGAACTTGGAACTTAAAGGGAGTGAATGTGGCACATTAAACAGGGAAGGTACAAGTTTTGGGGGGAAATGTACTATAGATTTTTGACATATGGCTCAGCCTTCCTACATATACTCTGTCTATCATATTGTACAGATGAACATTAAGTATTGTTGGTCATATACTTTCTCATGTTGTAAATAAACTAATCTACAAGAAAGCTCTACTTAAATTAATGTGTATCTTCTTCACTTTCTTTTGGATTATAATACACTGGTATATATAGCAGTATTTTCCCATTAACACTGCTTTCACATATTTTGGACTTGTTTATTGAAATTTATAAATAATTGGAATATGATAGGAGCGAGCTACTGCAAGTTCAATAATTACACGAGTGCTCGTATTTAATTATAAATAAATAACTTTCCTCACAAATTCGATAGCAGAAACGAAAGTGCATCAATTCTTAGTTCTCTTTTTGCAACTTTTGGATATTGAAAAATTTATTATTTTCTTTTGAATTTGGAAAAAAAAAAAAAGTACTACTTTGGAATAGCTACTTTTCAGGGAGGACAAGAATACTTGAATCAAGTCCAAGAAAGTATAAGACAAAGACGTATAAACCACATAAGGTTTAACTACTTTTAATTATTGTTCTTAATAAAATAAATTTTGATTCATTATCAATTAACTATTGCAAAATATAAAACTGTTTTAATAAATATTACGTTATTTGCATTAACAAGGAAAATTATACGATAAAATTTCACAACATGGGTCACATTTATCAATTTGTCTTCTACACAATAAATGTATTGTGTACTATGAACCTAGAGAGCCGTACTAGCTTTATGGGCAGAAAAATAGGGCATGTGTGGAAATGAATGTGGTTGATGAAAGAGGGTAGGTGCTAGCTTTGGGTCCATGATGGTACTTGATAAGTCGGTTTTATACCGCTTATCCTATATTTATCTACCTTGTTAATTGTTTGTTCTAGGGTATTTTGAGTTTGATTCTTATGAATTAATGTTTCTTTTATAGGTTTTTACATTAGAAGTCTTTGGAAGTCACTTTGGTGTTTTTCGGTGTTAAAAAGAGCAAATTTTGGCAAATTTGGGATGAAAGCAACAACTTGGGCGCCACAACCCCCACTCTGGGCGCCGCAACCCCCTATTTGCGAAGAAAACCAAAGATCATATAGAAGCTAGGGCACTGAAGCCCCCAATTTGGGCGCCGCAGCCCCCTCTAGGCAAAAACTCGGAGGCTGCAACACCTTCCAAGCAGAAAATTGGTAGCTGCAGCGCCCCAAACCTAGGGCTGCAGCCCCCTGAGGTCAACTTGGGATTTGACTTCTAAACTCCCTAATTTCATTAGGACACTTTCTTTGTTTTAATTCATTTTTCTCCTAAACTTCCTAGGACATATAAATAGGACTCTAAAAGTCTAAATTAGGGTTCCACATATTTTTTACAAAAGAGGCAAGAGGAGGAGGAAGATCAAGCTCCAAAATTGGGATTTCATCATTGATTCTCGAAGTCTAAGTTTTTCTCATCTTTTTCTCTTGTTCTTATGTTTAATTTCTGTGTAATCATGTTTTTATCTACTGTCATGAACTAAATTCCCTTCTAGGGCTATGATGTAGCCTAGCCAAGAAGATTTGTTAGTTTCTATTCCTTTAATTCAAGATCTCTGTTATTAATTGTGTTCTTCTTCTTAATTCTTCATGCTTCTAATTGTTTGATCACCAATTAGTTGATTAGAAAATTACAATGAGACTGAGAGGTAATTTGTAATTAAAGATTATAAGGATTAAGAACATAGATTCCACAAGGGATAGGAATATACCTTTATGATTTATGTAGTTTTTAAAGAGAACCATAAAATTAATTAAATTTTCAAAATATTCACAATTCACATAGGAATATAGTGGGTTCATAATTTGGGAATACGTTTGTTTGACCTTGGGAAAGGCTAATAAATAAATTAGGGTTCTTGGCTAGCAATCAGAAAGATTGTTCTTGGTTAATGAAAAGATCTAGATATTTCTCATCATTTTTTTTACTTGTCACTGATTTAGTATTTTTGCCTTTAGATTATCACTTATATTCACTTATTTGATTCTCTAGATAAAATTAGAATACACTTAATTTTGGTACTTATTAGCCACAGTCTCCGTGGGACGATACTCTACTCTCATTTTATTACTTGAAAACAATAACGTACACTTACATTAGAGTTTTACATAATAGTACTGCGACTTTTTCTAATCACAAAGAAACCTAAAGCTATGAATTATCTTGAAAATACGAAACCCCACGACATTAATTGATTTTGCTACATAGTCCATGACTGCATGCTATAGTCCAAACACCCGTCTATCATTGTACCAGAAAAAAAGCACCCGTCTATCACATGTGCTGTGCAGTGCTTCACTTTGTTCATTTCTTGCCACAAAACTTCCCTTCTATTGGTTTAATTTTTTTTTTTTTCAGGAGATTGAAATGAAGAAAAAGTAGCGAAAGAGTAAAGACTTCCTTTGTGGTTCATTGGTAGTTTGTTTTGGGTGTGCTGAATTTCTGGAACAGTTGCATATCTGAATTTCTGTTCTCTTTACTGGTTGAAGGATTTGTATCATTCAAGCAGCTTCCTATTGTCAGAACTAGTTCTAGGTTTTGGGTAGATTGAAATATTTTTCCTTTCTTTTTCTTTCTTTCTGAACACATTAAATAAGAGGTCACCTTCCACTGCTTTCTTTTTGCTTCTGATAGTGTTGAACTTAAAACAGTTGTAATAAGGCTTTCTTGTCATCTTGCATTAGTGCTTGATCAACTAATTAGCACTAGTGAGAAATTCACAGTGGGCATTCAGACAAGTGATAGCATTGTCCTTCCCATTCTAGTTATATTGCAAAATATGGCTCTCATTTCTGGTGATGGCAGACTTTGCGACTTGTGAATTGACCATTATATCCTTTTTTGCAGATTCAATACCATGAGTAAAATTGATAACTGCAAACTGATCTCTACCAGTTACTTTACTTAATATATATGTGGGACATACAAAATACACTGCCTAGATTATCTTAATAGTTAGTTATACATGTAGTATTGGTGTGGTCCTAAATAATTAGCTCATTAAATTTTGTTTGTGAAATTAATATCCAAGTTTAGCTCCAAAGAGTCAAATGTGTTTTCATATTTGCATTACTAGAACTACAATGGTTTGTTTGTTTAAAATCTAGCTGCATGATTCATGTCATACGCTCCTCTTGCTTGCTTTCCTTTCCTTCTCCTGTTCTTTACTCTATGGTAAAATTCTTCCCATTTGTGGGCCATTGTTGACATTATTAAGAACTTTCTGTGGTATTTTGGACTTTTTTTTTTTTCCTAATTCTTTCTGTTCCACTTTGTGTTGTTCCTTTGTCAGTGTCCCCTCATTTATTTTGAATTTATGTTTTTGAATCCGTATGGTTAGCCATGCCAGCCCAACCACACCTATGCAGAGGGATTGGACAACTTCATTGCTGTTTTTTTTTATTTTGTAGCTTTTCCTTTTATTTTTAATAATAACACTTAAGTTTAATGATTTCAAGTTATAAGTTGGCCAACCCCCATAGGCTCACTATAAATTAAGTTTGAACTTTTCACTTATGAGTTGAGTTTGATGATTTATTTGTTCTTTATCCTCCATGTTTTCTTTTTGAATCTTTAATTTTGAAAAAAACTTCGGTTAAACCGGTTCGACTGGGCGGTCTGATAAGTATTTTTTGCCAAACCGTTCTCTCACCGATATGATTTTTAAAACCTTGGCAAAAGTTATCAACTAATTAAAAAATCTATAAATCTTTTATTTATTTGAAAAAGCCAAGCGCGTAATTAATTAATAGTTGTGTTTATAACTAAATAAATAGCTAGATTTGGATCTAATTTGTATCTGATCATTTATATACATAAAAAAATTTAAATCCATTTCAATGAATAATTTAGCTTCTTAATCATTTTCACTAATTCTCTTTCTATATATTTTTTTTGTGAGAAGGTGAATACATATGATTGAATCTAGGAAAATGCTATCCTTATAAGTAAACTTTTTTTATGAACTTATAAGATTATTTATTTTAAGAATGACTGATTGGGGAGTAATAAGCTAAATGAGGTATTATTTTTATTCAAACTCATAGCTAAAAGTTATTGAGAATTTGATATGGACCTAAGAGAGACATCCCTGTCCCACATCTTTTTAGATGAAATAAACTTTTTTTTACATAAAGTTAAACCCTATTTCACTCATGTGAAATGATATGTTAGGTAAAAATTCTATTCAAATACAACAATTGTCCAAGACAGTATAAGTGGCCAGTTGTACTTCATCATGACCAGTGGTCATTTATAGTTCTTCATCACCAGTAATCAATGTGTACACATTTATGATATGTGCAACTACAAACAGACATTGGCCATGAAGAATTAGAATTGGCCACCTTTGCTGTCTTGAGCAATTTCAACTTTTGATTTAAATGTATGTACTATAAACTGTCACTTAAGTATAATAGAGTATAACTTTAAGGAGCCATTATTTCTACATCCGATTTTACTAATGACACACCCTATTTAATGTCTAAATATAATATAGACTAATTTATTTTTAATAATAACACTTAAGTTTAATGATTTCAAGTTATAAGTTGGCCAACCCCCATAGGCTCACTATAAATTAAGTTTGAGTTTTTCACTTATGTGTTGAGTTTGATGTTTTGTTCTTTATCCTCCATGTTTTCTTTTTGAATCTTTAATTTTGAAAAAAAAAAACTTCGGTTAAACCAGTTCGATTGGGCGGTCCGACCGGTATTTTTGCCAAACCGGTTCGTTCACCAGTCCGGTTTTTAAAACCTTGGCAAAAGTTATCAACTAATTAAAAAATCTTTAAATCTTTTATTTATTTGAAAAAGCCAAATGTGTGATTAATTAATAGTTGTGTTTATAACTAAATAAATAGCTAGATTTGGATCTAATTTGTATCTGATCATTTATATAAATAAAAACATTTAAATTCGTTTCAATGAATAATTTAGCTTCTTAATCATTTTCACTAATTCTCTTTCTATATATTTTTTTGTAAGAAGGTGAATACATATGATTGAATCTAGGAAAATGCTATGCTTATAAGTAAACTTTTTTTTTATGAACTT
The DNA here is from genome assembly GCA_003255065.1 of Cercis canadensis. Classification (NCBI taxonomy): domain Eukaryota; kingdom Viridiplantae; phylum Streptophyta; class Magnoliopsida; order Fabales; family Fabaceae; genus Cercis; species Cercis canadensis. Next base: position 13,276 of record QAOA01007546.1, on the reverse strand, counting down.
ATAAGATTATTTATTTTAAGAATGACTGATTGGGGAGTAATAAGATAAATGAGATATTATTTTTATTCAAACTCATAGCTAAAAGTTATTGAGAATTTGATATTGACATAAGAGAGACATCCCTGTCCCACATCTTTTTAGATGAAATAAACTTTTTTTACATAAAGTTAAACCCTATTTCACTCATGTGAAATGATATGTTAGGTAAACAATCTATTCAAATACAACAATTGCCCAAGACAGTATAAGTGGCCCATTGTAATTCATCATGACCAGTGGTCATTTATAGTTCTTCATCACCAGTAATCAATGTGTACACATTTATGATATGTGCAACTACAAACAGACATTGGTCATGAAGAATTAGAATTGGCCACTGATGGGACTTTTTCCGACAAGTATACCGGGTCACACAAGTAATATAATAGTGAGTAGAGTATGGTTCCCACGAGGATTAAAGATGGCAACTACCAATTTCACCAATAAAGGTTCTATTTGGAAAGATAAATGGTTTGGATTGAAGGCAGCCCAAGAATGAGCAGCTGCAATTAACTAAGTAAAAAACTAAGTAACAAAACTCGAGCAATATCGTAACAATCTATAAGAAACAATCTAAATGTGAAATTGATAATAAGAATGAGAAAGGTTAGGGGTTGATTTCATTCACTTGCAAATTCGATTACCTCATAGACAAGGTAATCTAAGAAACAATACTGAACTACTTATTTCAGTTACAATTCCTTTGTTGTTGGTTTATTTCCTTAATGTGATTGAACCCAATTCCTTGGTGAAACAATCCTCCCTATACCCATTACTTGTCCAATTCCTTGACACAACTAATTAATCTAGGTGATTTGGTTCTAGGAAATTAATCTAATACCACCTAAACGAAGTTATCTATTCCTAGATTAACTCAATTTAGGACAGAATTTACAGAGCACATTCGGATCTTACTATTCCTAGTATTGAAACGAATCTTTTAACCATTCAAATGGTAGCTAAGCCTTTAAAGGCATTAATAACAGTAGATTCCATTCAACAAAAGGAGTTCAACTAAAACAAGTTTATTCAATCTTGAAACCTCATTACAATTAAATTACATCAAACCCCTAACACTAAGAATTTAGCTACTCATACTTGAATTCAATAAAAGCAAATAGGTAAAGTTCAACATGAGATGAAAAGAAGAAGAAAAAGAAACTCTATGACGATCCAGTCGCAATAGCTCCCCTTCCTCCTCTAGTTCTTCTGCTCCTTTTCTTCCCAAGTATGGCCTCCTCTGACACATGCATCAGATTTCCTTTTATACTTGTGCAGAATTAGGTCATTTATTCAGAAATAGCTCGAACACGGCTCTGACACGGCCGTGTTCCTTTTCTGGACATGGGCGTGTCACTTATGTTGCATTTCTGGTCATTAAACACGGGCTCATACACGACCGTGTTCTTCTATGGTCCTGGCCGTGTCGCTTAGACATGGCCCGTGCTCTTCTCCGCTCTGGGTGTGTCCTTTCTTTGTAGCCTTTGCCTGTTCAACACGGCCTATCACACGACCGTGTTCTTCTCTTGCCTTGATCGTGTTTGCCCTTAAACTTAGTCTTTGTTCTCTTGGACATTCTGCTTGATCAACACGGCCTTGAACACGGCCGTGTCTGTTCTTGTCTGAGGCCATGTTTGTCCATAAGCTTGAGCAACAACCTCTGGTTGTTAGACACGGGGTACACACAGCCGTGTTCCTGCCCGTGTCTACCTACAAACTTGGTGTAAGGCTGCTTTCCTTGCCATTTTCTCCATGGATTGCTTCCAGATTCTTCTTATTTCCTGATTACCCATCTTTGTACCTGTCAAAACCAATTTATGGATTAAACACCATGTTTAGAGAGGATTTGCTCACAATGCAGGTAAGAATTCAGTATTAAAGCATGGATTTTATAGTCCTAAAAGACAAGTATCAAATTCCCCCACACTTAAACATTTGCTTGTCCTCAAGCAATGAAAGCTAGAACATGTGCCCTAGGTGCTCTCTCTGGACAAACAATTACATTTCTACAAAAATTTATGCAAGGCATCCTACAATTAGCAGATGCATTATTCAGTTTCTACTTTGGTTTATAGACTCAGTCATTGCTTAAAAAGTTTGCCTTAGCTACACTCTTAGTATCTAGAGAGAATTACCTATGTGCTTAATACTCTATTCTAATAAAAGACAAAAATAATAATACTCAAAGCTAAGAACTCAAGTGTTTTTCTTCTTTCATTTTTTTTTTTTTTTCTTAAAACAGTACTAAACAAAGAAAAACCAGTATTCAACACAGGGTATTCTAACTACACACTTTAAGTTTAGCAAGAGTAAACTTATTTCTAGTACTCCTAAGTCTATTACACTTCAATAGTTACTTCCTAATGCAGCAAACCTCAAAGTAGAATACTAAGCATAAAAAGACTTAAGTAACAATTTTAAAACAAGTCATCCAGGAGATTCCAAAGACACAATGTTCCCGTTCCACATGTCAGAGGACTCAAATGCAAATACCTAAGAAATTCTACCCCCCCCCCCCCACACTTAAATCATGCATTGTCCACAATGAATGGAAATAGAGATAAGAGGAAGAATACTCCCTGAGGTGAGAGAGTCCTGCACGGGCCAATACGCGGTGCGTCAAGGTTAGTCGAGCATAAACAGGGCCTGCAAGGAAGAAGGACATCTAGACCATTACACATGTAATGGGTGAATGCAAAAAATAGAATTCAACAGAAATTAAAATAGAAATTGAGGAAAAAGACTCAAATAAAGAAAACAGTCTAAACTACTCCCTTGATTATGCTTCAGAAGCTTAGTCGGTTGGTGGAGGAGAGTCAGACCGTGGGGGTCGGGCAGAGGTGCGTGGTGGACGAATATGCCCTACCGACGGGGTGATGTCGGCATTGTCCGCTGGATCCTGAAAGGTAGGTGGACGAGGTGGCGGTGGAGGCTGGAGTCCCAAGGACTGACACATCATCTGTAGAGTGGATTGTACCCACTGGTGATGTGCCAGCTCATAGGACATCCACTGATGCCTATGGTGACGCTCCCGCCGGTTGTCCAGGATCAGGCGGTTGACTCGGGTTCTTGTGCCATCGACTTCAACTTCGATTCGAGCCAACTGTCTCTCGAGGGCTGTTGGTTTCCTGTCTTCCCCGTCAGCTTCGGTGGATGGGATAGCAGGAGATGGTTGTGGCGGGGAAGGTGCGGGGGTGCTTGGCCTGGCTACCGGTGGTTCTTCAGATAGTGGTGGTGCATCGCTCACCGGGGCCTTTATTGTTGGCTCGTCAACTGGTGGACTGCTAGGTACCGCACGTGGTGGAGCACCGGCTAGGGCAAAGTAGGTGCCCTGGCTGTCAATACGGCACTCCACCGTCCCCATTGCCCTCAGGGTGTCCATGCCCAGCGGCAAAGGTCGACAAGTGACCGTGAGGGTGGACTCATCACCCAACACATCCAGGTTACGCGCAAGACGGGTGACAACAGATGCTCCGCCGATGGCTCCAAGGTTGCCTCGCTGGAGATAGCCCTTGATCAACTGGATGAAGGCATACCCCAGGTGGCAATGTCTTTTCTCCTTGATGCATTAGAGGTAGAAGAGGTCCCTCTTACTCACCACGCCTGTGTTCTCCCGTCTGGCGTTCAATGAGTACACCAGCAACTTGTGGATGTATCTGAGTACTGGTGACCGGAGGGTGGATGCCTTGGACCGTTTGGCTTCGTAAGTGGCTTCAGTGCTCACTTCTAGCCAGCATTCTGCCGGGTCTTCGCTGGTGAAGGACCAGTCCAGCCAGAATGTGTTCTCTGGTTTGAATGTTGTAGGTTGTTCTCCAGCTAGCCCTGCTGCCGCAATGAACTCCTGAAGGCTCATGCTATGCATGAACGAGCCGAGACGGAATATGATCATGTTTGGCTCGTACCACGTAGTGTTAGCAGCAGTGAAAGTGGTGTTGATCTCCACAGTTGCGAGAAACTCCAAGGTGAGTTCTCCTGGAACTCGAAGATCTGGCCCCACTGTCCTGGACTGAGGAGTTAGTGAATCTCCTCGTCAATTCCCAGCTCCTGCAACACTAGCCAAACCGGGTATCGGCTGGGCTCAAATGACTTGGAAGAGAGCTTGGCTAGCTGCTCCTGGTGCTCAGCCCCTTGGAATCTGAGGAATGAATGAACTGAAGTGTCTACGGCTCCTGATCTTCTCTTCTTAACAGGTGGAGAAGGTGACTCTGGGGGGTTTGGACGGTTCTTCCTCGTCTTCAACTTCTCCCGGTGTGGTTGAGCATCATCAGTGCGCTTTGTCATGTTAGTGTCCTATAAAAACAACTTCAGTAAGTTACCATACATGGATAAATGAGCACACAATAGTGGTACCAAAAAACAGAACATGCATGCAAATTCCAGTTGTGGCAGAACATTGGGGAATTTTAGAATGGGAAAATGCATGTCTATGTGGTAAAACAGCAAGTCTCAAAACAGAAATTCAGCAAGCATTCTCAGAACATCAGTACATGCATAGATTTATTCACTGGCCATTCCCACAGCATCAATGCAATAGAATTAGATTTAAATTTCTACCAATAGTTAATCAAATCAAATGCGAATTCCCACATGTTTACTAACCCCACACAATGCTAACAGCAATATTTCAACAATGACTTACACACAAGGCAGCAGGGTAGAAAAATTGCAATTCAACATACCAATTCAGTGCCCCACATTATCTCTCTAATCCTATCTCATTATCATAAGTCCAATTTCTAACATCAAACTGAATGCTAATTTCTACATCAGTATAGTTCCTCAAATTTCATAGTCAATCAACAGATATCCCACAACAAGGTAATAATAACCAATTTAACTTCCCCACAGCAAGGGTTATCAATGATAACTTTACAGAAGCAATCATCATTCATTCCCACAATGATTTATTCTCATAGGCAATCATGAATAAAATGATATCCTACATTCCCTAACTCAATGCAGATTATGCAGCAGTTATTTCAGTTGTATTAATAGTTATTCATGGGACAATCAACCTTCCCCCAATTCATATACTAAATAAAACAAGTAAAGCTCAACAATACTTCTCAATCAAACAGGCAGAAGTGATAAACTAAAATGAAGAATGAATACATACCTGTGGATGAAGCAAGGAATGAGTAGAAATTAAACTTATGAAGAATGCAGAAAATAACAGAGAGTGCTGATGTGGGGTGGTGTGGAAACTTGATTCAAGCAAGAAATTGAAGCTTTGAGGAGAGGGATTGGCCGGAAATGGGTGTGGAATGCTTGGAATAGCTAGGGATTTGAGAGAGAATGAGAAGAAGATGGATTTCTGAAGTGATTGAATGGCCCTCGAACTGAGCTTTTTAAAGTTTTTGATTGACACGCCCACAATGTGGGCATGTCGTGCTTTAAGAGAGAGACACGGGGAAAACACGTCGGGTGTTTAAGTGACACAGGGGTGACGTTAGTGACACGGGGGTGACCTCCCCGTGTCTCAGGCCGTGTACAAAGTGAGAATATTTAAATTAAGTGACACGGTCACAACACGGCCGTGTTAGTGACCGTGTTCATGATATGGCAAAATTAAATACTTACCTGAGACAACACATGGGCGTGTCTATTGACAATTAATTCTGGGTAAGTGACACAGGATGAACACGGGCGTGTCAGAGACCGCGTCTGCCTGTTGGATTCCTGTGAGAGTTGCATGCTCACTGCCACGACCATGTGTGTGCCCGTGTATCTCCTCTGAGCTCTCTGTATGGTGAACACGGGTCATGACACGGGCGTGTTCCAGACTGTATAGTCTTCCTGAGCTCTCTGCCCTCTTCACACGGGTCATGACATGGGCGTGTCACTGGCCGTGTTCTCTCCTGATATGCCAAAAGCAAAATTTAATGAACAAAAATGACAAAAATGAAGATGAAAAACAAAGACACAATGAAAACAACTAAAAGTAAATAAGGACAAAGGGTTAAAAACTTGGGTTGCCTCCCAAGAAGCGCTTAATTTAAAGTCCTTAGCCGGACTATCTCAGAGATTATGCTGGTGCAGTGAGGATCATTGAAGAAATCTGGTGTTTAACCCCATCTCCCCAATAATGCTTAAGTCGTTGCCCATTAACCTTGAAACTCCTTCCCGTTTCCATGTCAGCTACCTCAATAGCTCCATAGGGATATACTGTCTTAATCATAAATGGTCCTGACCACCTTGATTTTAGCTTTCTCGAGAAGAGTCTCAATCTTGAATTGTACAGCAAGACTTGTTGTCCTGGTTCAAAAATCCTTTGGATGATTCTCTTATCATGCCATCGCTTTGTCTTCTCTTTGTAAAGCTAGCTTGGAACTCTCATAAGCTTTATATCTGAATTCATCCAATTCGTGAAGTTGAAGGACCCTTTTTTCCCCTGCTTTTGCCAGGTCAAAATTAAGGATCTTAGTGGCCCACCATGCTTTGTGCTCCAATTCCACAGGCAAATGACAAGCCTTGCCATACACTAACTGGTATGGGGACATGCCAAGAGGAGTCTTCAATGCAATGCGGTATGTCCAAAGAGCATCATCGAGCTTTAGGGCCCAATCCTTTCTAGAGGCGCTGACAGTCTTCTCAAGAATCCTCTTCAACTCTTTGTTTGACACTTCAACTTGACCACTGGTTTGTGGATGATATGGAGTTGCTATGCGGTGCCTCACTCTATACTTGCTCAGTAAAGCGTCCATTAGCTTGTTGCAGAAATGAGTGCCCTCATCATTGATCAAAGCTCTTGGAACTCCAAATCATGAGAATATATTCTTCTTGAGGAAACTCATAACTACAAGAGCATCATCGGTTCTGGTGGCAGTTGCTTCAACCCATTTAGACACATAATCGACTGCGACTAGAATATACTCATTAGAGTATGATGATGGGAAAGGACCCATGAAATCTATTCCCTAAACATCAAACAATTCAACTTCGAGTACTAAATTCAGAGGCATTTCATGCCTTTTTGAGATGTTGCCAGACCTTTGGCAGTGGTCACACGTCTTCACATAGTCGTAGGCGTCTTTGAAGACTGTTGGCCAGTAGAACCCTGATTGGAGAACTTTGGCAGCCATCCGATCTCCACTGAAATGGCCACCATAGTCTGAAGCATGGCAATGCCACAATATATCCTTCACCTTTTCTTGTGGGAAACATCTCCTCAAGAGCCCGTCAACACATTTTTGCAGCAAATAAGGCTCGTCCCAGACATAGAACTTAGCCTCATGAAGGAATCTCTTTAACTGTTGGGAGTTTAGATCCACAGGTAGGACCTTAGCAGCTTTAAAGTTAGCAAAATCAGCATATCATGGCAAGCTGTGCACTGCAAAGAGCTGCTCGTCTGGGAATTCCTCATTAATAGGAAGAGGTGGAGCTTGGTTCTTCTCTTGTTGCTCAATCCTAGACAGGTGATCAGCTACCACATTGTCCATGTCTTTCTTGTCCTTGATCTCAAGATCAAATTCTTGCAACAGCAGGATCCAACGGATGAGCCTAGGCTTGGAATCCTGTTTAACAAAGAGATACCTAAGAGCTGCATGATCAGTATATACAATAACCTTGGCACCTACTAAATAAGAGCGGAATTTATCAAACGCAAAAACAATAGCTAATAACTCTTTTTCAGTAGTGGCATAGTTAAGTTAAGCAGAATCGAGCACATGGCTTGCATAGTATATGGCATGCAATAACTTATTTTTTCTCTGCCCCAAAACAGCACCTACAGCTATATCACTAGCATCACACATAAGTTTAAAAGGTAAATCCCAATCAGGTGGGATCACCACAAGGGCAATAATCAACTTTTGCTTCAATGTATTAAAAGCTAACAGACATTCCATATTGAAAGCAAAAGTTTCATCTTTAACATGTAGGTTACACGGGGGTTTAGCAATTTTAGAAAAATCCTGGATGAATCTTCTATAAAAGCCAGCGTGTCTCAAAAAACTATGCACCCCTTTGACATTAGTAGGAGGGGGCAATTTTTCAATCACCTCTACTTTAGCCCTATCTACCTCTATCCCCTTGGCAGAAATTTTATGTCCTAAGACAATCCCCTCTCTGACCATAAAATGACACTTTTCCCAATTCAAAACCAAATTGGTTTCTTGGCATCTTTTTAACACTAAAGACAGATTATGCAAGCATATATCATAAGAAGAGCCAAAAACAGAAAAGTCATCCATAAATATTTCTATAAATTTCTCATTCATGTTAGAGAATATGGAAAGCATACACCTTTGAAAAGTGGCCGGGGCATTGCACAATCCGAATGGCATCCTCCGATATGCATACACTCTATAGGGGCAAGTGAAGGCGGTCTTTTCCTGATCCTCCGGAGCTATGGCAATCTGGTTGTAACCCGAATACCCATCTAGAAAACAGTAATGCTCATGACCGGCTAGGCGCTTCAGCATTTGATCTATAAATGGGAGAGGGAAATAGTCCTTCCTCGTGGCATCATTCAGTTTTCTATAGTCGATGCATACGCGCCATCCCGTGACTGTTCTAGTGGGAATTAGTTCATTTTTTCATTCATCACCACTGTTGTCCCTCCTTTCTTGGGCACCACCTGAACTGAGCTCACCCATGAACTGTCCGAGATAGGGTAAATAACTCCAACATCTAGGAGTTTTACCACTTCCTTTCGCACTACTTCCTTCATGATTGGATTCAGTCTCCTTTGGGGTTGTACGACAGCTTTATGGTTCTCTTCCATGAGGATCTTGTGCATACAAAAGGATTGACTGATGCCTTTTAAATCAGCAATCGATCATCCAATGGCGCTCTTATACTCCCTCAACACTCGAAACAGTTTTTCCTCCTCAATCTTAGTTAATTCAGAATTGATGATAAAGGGAGAAGAATTATTCTCACCAAGGAAGGCATACTTCAAAGTCAACGGCAGTCACTTGAGCTTAACTTTTGGAGATTGCTCTTGATTCACATCCTTTTTTAATTCTTCTAGCTTAGGTGGTGCGGATGTCAAATACGATGGTAGAGCATCCAATAATGCTACATGTTCTGTGCATGCTGAATCTTTTGTTAAATCAATCATGGTCACTGCATCCACCAAGACTCTTTCAAGAGGACAAGAGGTCAGATTCTCCCTGAACGTGCTAGCAATGATAGAGTCCAGAATATCCAGGCGGAAGCATTCTTCTTTCTCTATAGGGTGTTGCATCACACTGAATACATTGAAGATCACCTTCTCATCTTGAACTTTCAGAGTCAGAGTCCCATCAGCTACATCTATCAATGCTCTCCCAGTAGCTAGAAATGGCCGTCCCAAGATCAGTGGAATCTCTCCATCCTCCTCCATGTCTAGGACAACAAAATCCACCGGAAAGATGAACTTGTCAACCTTAACCAAGACATCTTCTACTAGATGATAGGGATGTTTGATAGACCGGTCGGCAAGTTGAAGCGTAATCATGGTGGGTTTTGCTTGACCAATTCCCAACTTCTTGAAGATGGACAGAGGCATGAGGCTCACACTCGCTCCCAGATCACATAATGCCTTCCCAAAAGTAATGTCTCCAATAGTGCACGGAATGGAGAAACTTCCAGGATCTTTGAGCTTTGGAGGCAATTTCCTCTGTAGAATAGCACTGCACTCCTCAGTCAACATGATTGTCTCATCATCTCTGATTCTTCTTTTTTGGTCAGAAGATCCTTCATAAATTTAACATAGGATGACATTTGTTCCAGCGCTTCAGCAAAAGGTAGTTTATTTGCAATTTCTTGAAAACCTCTAAGAACTTGCTGAATTGCTTTTCATCCTGGTGTTTCTTGAGCCTTTGAGGAAAAGGCACCTTGACTGGAGGTATTGTAGCACAAGGTCTAGTCAATTTCTCCCATTCTTCTCTACTTTCTGCCTCTGTGGGACAGCTAGATGTTGTGTTCCCATTTGTCCTAGTGACCTTATCAACTTCCTCTTCTGGTGTTTCTTGTCTTGGGATGGGCTCCAGCACTTTTCCGCTCCTTGTAGTTATGGCCTTCACATGCTCCTTAGGATTTGGAATAGTATCACTGGGCAAGGACCCTTGAGGCTTGTCTGCCAATTGTCTTGCTATATGTCCCACCTGAGTTTCCAACTTCCAAATTGATGCATCTTGATTTCTGAACCCGCTCCTGGTTTCCTCTATAAACGTTGCAGTTTTCTGAATGAAAGTCGAGGTTTGAGTGGTCAATTTCTCTAGTGCATTCTCCAAAGAAGGACTCTTCTCATTGGGTTGAGATTGTGAAGCATGACCTTGAGTTGACTGTTGTGGGGACTGATATGCATAGTTGGGTCTATGAGAACCCCCTTGATTTCCTTGATTACCCCATGAGAAATTTGGGTGATTCCTCCACCCCGGATTATACGTAAAAGCATAAGGATTATTCTGAGGTCTTGGACGATTTCCCATGTAGTTCACTTGCTCTTGAGACACTGGAGGGCCAAACATGTTTCCCGGGCACTCTCCATTAACATGGCTCCCTGCACAAAAGTCACAAACTGGTGGAGAGAACATGACTGCATTCACGTTGACAGTCTCAAACTTCTTGGACAGCTCAGCCACCTGTTGTATTAATAGCTTGTTCTGGGCTAACAGTGCATCTAGTGTCCCAACTTCCATTACGCCTCTCTTGACTATGGATCTCTCTCCTTGACTCTGGTAGTCATTACAAGCCATCTTCTTAAACAAGTCTCAGGCTTGCTCCGGAGTTTTATAATTCACAGCTCTTCCTGCTACAGCATCCACATTTGTCTTTGTGTGAGGAAGCATACCGTTGTAAAAACTCTGGACTTGGATCCAAAATTCAAAAGAGTGAGGCGGGCATCTCCTCAATATATCATTGTACCGCTCCCAAGCTTCACTCAACGATTCTCCATCTTGTTGGCGGAATGAAGTAATCTCTGTCCTCAACCTTGCTGATTTGGAAGGAGGGAAATACCGAGCGAGAAACTTATTCACCAAATCTGACCAAATGGTGATGCTGCCCCTTGGTTGAGAATCCAACTAGCTTTTGGCCTTATCTCGCACAGAAAAAGGAAAGAGCCTGAGTCGAATTGCATCATCACTGACCCCATTCAACTTCACCGTGTCACAAATCTGCAGAAAGTTTGCTATATGTCTATTTGGATCTTCTAGCACACTTACACTGAACTGATTGTGTTGTACTAGCTGAAGCAGAGCTGGTTTGAGTTCAAAGTGATTGGCTTGAACAGGTGGTCCTGTTATACTCATTCCACATCCTGCAGCTGTTGGGATGGAATACTCTATGAGCGTCCGAGGTGGAGGGTTTTGTGCAGCTCCATTGTCATTATTGTGCACTGGAGGATTCTGGTTTTGTTCTGCCATAACTGTTGGTTATGCTTGTCTTGCTCCTCTAGCTTGCTTGCGAAGTCTTCGAGCTATTCTCTCAATCTCAAGATCAAAAGCTAATGAGCTGGAATCGAGAGTACCTCGCATACACCAAGATTAAAGTAGGATAAGCAATTGAGAGAAACAAGTTAACAACAGATAAAATATTTGAACCAGATTTACTAACAAGAATTTCAAAATCCAAATTAGGACCTAGTTGGTTACTATTAATATTGCTAATACACTGTTAATCCCCGGCAACGGCGCCAAAAACTTGATGGGACTTTTTCCGACAAGTATACCGGGTCACACAAGTAATATAATAGTGAGTAGAGTATCGTTCCCATGAGGATTAAAGCTAGCAACTACTAATTTCACCAATAAAGATTCTATTTGGAAATATAAATTGTTTGGATTGAAGGCAGCCCAAGAATGAGCAGCTGCAATTAACTAAGTAACAAAACTCGAGCAATATCGTAACAATCTTTAAGAAACAATCTAAATGTGAAATTGATAATAAGAATGAGAAAGGTTAGGGGTGGATTTCCTTCACTTGCAAATTCGATTACCTCATAGACAAGGTAATCTCAGAAACAATACTGAACTACTTATTTCAGTTACAATTCCTTTGTTGTTGGTTTCCTTAATGTGATTGAATCCAATTCCTTGGTGAAACAATCCTCCCTATACCAATTACTTGTCCAATTCTTTGACACAACCAATTAATCTAGGTGATTTGGTTCTAGGAAATTAATCTAATACCACCTAAACGAAGTTATCTATTCCTAGATTAACTCAATTTAGGACAGAATTTACAGAGCACATTCGGATCTTACTATTCCTAGTATTGAAATGAATCTTTTAACCATTCAAATGGTAGCTAAGCATTTAAAGGCATTAATAACAATAAATTCCATTCAACAAAAGGAGTTGTACAAAAACAAGTTTATTCAATCTTGAAACCTCATTACAATTGAATTACATCAAACCCCTAACACTAAGGATTTAGCTACTCATACTTGAATTCAATAAAAGCAAATAGGTAAAGTTCAACATGAGATGAAAAGAAGAAGAAGAAGAAACTCTATGACGATCCAGTCGCAATAGCTCCCCTTCTTCCTCTAGTTCTTCTGCTCCTTTTCTTCCCAAGTACAACCTCCTCTAACACATGCATCAAATTTCCTTTTATACTTGTGTAGAATTAGGTCATTTATTCAGAAATAGCTCGAACACGGCTCTGACACGGCCGTGTTCCTTTTCTGGACATGGGCGTGTCACTTATGTTGCATTTCTGGTCATTGAACATGGGCTTATACACGGCCGTGTTCTTCTCTAGTCCTGGCCGTGTCGCTTAGATATGGCCCATGCTCTTCTCTGCTCTGGGCGTGTCCTTTCTTTGTAGCCTCTGCCTATTCAACATGGCCTATCACACGGCCGTGTTCTTCTCTTGCCTTGACCGTGTTTGCCCTTAGACTTAGTCTTTGTTCTCTTGGACATTCTGCTTGATCAACACGGCCTTGAACATGACCGTGTCTGTTCTTGTCTGAGGCCGTGTTTGTCCATAAGCTTGAGCAGAAACCTCTGGTTGTTAGACACAGGGTACACACGGCAGTGTTCCTGCTCGTGTCTACCTACAAACTTGGTGTAAGGCTGCTTTCCTTGCCATTTTCTCCATGGATTGCTTCCAGATTCTTCTTATTTCCTGATTACCCATCTTTGTACCTGTCAAAACCAATTTATGGATTAAATACCATGTTTAGAGAGGATTTGCTCACAATGCAAGTAAGAATTCAATATTAAAGCATAGATTTTATAGTCCTAAAAGACAAGTATTAGCCACCTATGCTGTCTTGAGCAATTTCAACATTTGATTTAAATGT
>QAOA01007542.1:0-13687 GCA_003255065.1 Cercis canadensis | reverse complement strand
AATTCTATATTGAGTTATTTCTAAATTTATCACTGGTAAGTTCCCTTAGATGAAATGGAGATTTCAATATCTGACCCAAGAATTTCATGAAATGGATGTTCCTTTAATTGTTTTGTTTTCACATGGCCAGCCAATGTCTCCCCTTCTAAAACCTTGCTCTGAGAACTGTCACAGCCTCCAGAAAGCTTCCCTTTTATGCCCAACAGTGCACTTTACATAGACTTCACTGCTTCTCTTCTTTTGCGGACACTGGCCCCAATCATGGTCTCCCTTCTCTCCGAACCCACGAGAGCTTTAGCAATTCCAATGAAAAAGAACCTGTTTCTTCAACTTCTCTTCCAGATGCATTTTTGGTGGAGAAGATTTTCTTGAGCTTGAGGCAAGGTAATCTCAATTCATTGCGCAATTACCTTTTCCGTTCAGACCCATTAGTTGTAGTTGAAGTTCTTCATCGTTGCCGTGAAAAAATGGTTTTGGGTCAAAAATTTATTGATGTAATTTCAGTAAATTGTCCAAATTTCAAGCAATCTTCACACAGGTGGTGAAGGGGACAAAGGGGAGACACGCCGTCGGGCCCACGGCGTGTTCAGTGAGAAGGTGCCACTGGGCTCTCGGCGTGTCCGGTGGGCCCCACCCTACCAACTTTATTTTTTTTTTTTAAATTTTGATTTTTTTCAGAATGCATTATTTCGGTAATTTAGTTTGCAACTACCCTATTTTGGTAATAATCTTTCACCACTACATTAATTCGGTCAAAGAGCCCCCAGTTCGCACCTCCATCAACAATTCATTTTCTAGAAAAAAAGAAAGAAGGGGAAAAAAAGAGAGAGGGGGTGCGGGTGGGGGGTGGGTGTTTGCAAGTTTCTGACACTTCGCAATATCATTACTTTTTCTTTTTTGAAGGAAGTGATTATAGGAGTTCTTTTCACTCTCACGCGAATTCATTTTCTGGAAAAGGAGTTCTTTTCACTCACGCGAATTCATTTTTTGGAAAAAAAGAAAGAAGGAGAAAAAAAGAGAGAGGGGGCGGTCCGGGGGTGGGTGTTTGCAAGTTATCATTACAAGAGTAAAGCAGCAAAACTACTCAGATTTTGTTATATTCTTTTCATCTGTGCTATTGCCATGGAATGGAGACTTTGGCTTACTTCCGAATAATAATTTTGCATACATATTTTGATTAAGAATGCTTGAACGAAGTCTGATAGAGCAGTTGATGGTGCGGACAAAAGCGGACACGCCGTGGAAGCCCCGGCGTGCTCCTTTGGGACGTGCCGCCGAACCCACGGCGTGTTCAGTGGACCTCACATAGTCTAGAAATGTTTTTTTTTTTTTTTTGTTTTTCAATTTTAAAAAAGTGCATTATTTCGAAATAAATGTTTCAAAGTACACTATTTTGGTAAAAAAAATTTCCAATTGCATTATTTTAGTCAAAGTGCCAGCATCCAACACTAGATGGACCTTGCATATCAAACATTCCAAGCTAGCTAGGTAGATTCCTGACTCCAGCTAACACATACATATGTGATAGCCTGATAACTCATATTCGACATCAACTTATTCTTGTGCTAATAATACGTAGTGAACTCTCTATTACACTATTAAGTAACTTGCATGCATGATTTCACTTCCCATGACCACCTCCATAGCCTCCTCCATATCCACCCCCTTCACCATGAGTCCCCCTTGACCCTGCCCCGGACCCGGCATGAGACCCTGCATATGATCCTGCTTCAGATCCGGCTCCAGAAGAGCCTGACCCTGCCCCGGACCCAGCATGAGACCCTGCATATGAACCTGCCTCAGAACCAGCTCCAGAAGAGCCTGACCCAGAACTTGATCCTGATGAAGAATATGATCCAGAACTTGAGCTAGAGCCAGAGCCAGACCCTGAACCTGCACCCGCACCAGACCCAGCACCACCCCCACCCCCAAGTCCAATACCTACCCCTGCACCCACTCCAATCCCCACCCCACCCAGGTCTAACCCCAGGTCCTTTCTTGCCACTCTGCTCTCAGAAACCATAGCGTTGATTGCAACAAGCAAAGCCACAAGAGCTAAGCTCTTCAAAGCAGCCATTTTGGCACTGATAAAACGCTGCCAATTGCACACAACACAGGCTATGAAACTAAGTACTTATCTAAGCTATGAGAGCTTATTGTTTTGTGAATATATAGAGGGATATATTGATGAATGGTATTTATTTTTTATAATAGCTGGTGTGGTGACTGGTGAGGTGGGCAAGGCTTTTAAAAGCAGCAAGCGTGGAGACTGTGGCACTAGGAAGTGGGGTGACATGTGCGTGCCTTGTTATATGGACGAAACCTTGTTTAACACGAGTTTGTGGACCAGAAAGCTGATACTTCTGAGTGGAAATCAGTAGCTGCAGAGGTTGGATAGGCATTATTGTTATTATTGGGATGGCGCCGACTAAAATACCTTATCCCACTCACTAGCTATGTATAGTGGAGTATGATTGGCACTAAATCCAGATTCTAGAAGAAAAACTATTATAGGGTTATTTTCTTTGCAAAAAATTAACTTGTTGAAGATGTGAAAGGAATTATATAATAACGTGATTGATATATAGAAAGAAAAAAGGATGTTAAGGATATACTTTAAAAGGTTTGGAGCCTTGAGGCTGAAAATTTCATTCTTCTCCCAAATCATTGTTACCCTTAATTCCTTGGTGAAATTTCCAAAAGATTTGTAGAACTAAAACTTTCAGCTTATACTTTAATTTCAATATTTCGAGGGAATTCTTACCATACCTTCTCCCCTTTATTTGAAGGATGTTCAGATGTTATTTAATCATTGAAAAAATTTGGGACAAACCAGTTCATTAACTTTACTTTTGATCTTATTTAATTGAAGGTTTTACCTCTTACGATAAACGAACTAGACCAGTATATACTAGCTGCCATTTTGGGGTACAACCTAAAAAACCATAACAAACTTATGCTGTGTGTTTAATCAGTACATTCCACTATATATATATGCAACACAACAAGAAAGTGGAAAAGAAATATTATCTTTCTAGGTACATATCAGATTTCAGTGGAATCAAACATTCATGGGTAAGAAGAAGCAAGCCTTTGGTGTTGTGACTGTGTTTCAGATAAAGCCTTTTTTTACTCATGTATTTATCGTTTACCATGTATATATATACATGACGTGACCAACTGAGGAATCTGAATATTCATATGGCTTAAGCTACAGGGTAGAAGTAGAACAAAAGGAAAAGACATAGACTGTACCTGAAACTTGAGACATAACTAGCTAGATCAGATCAGAGCATACAACTAATACCTAATTGAGGTGGCTTTTGTTGGATTTTGAGTAGAGGAGATTCTATTTTAATAGAAAAGTAGTGAATCTTCAAAGCATAAAAAACTTTGGAATATGGATTATCTGAGATAATGTTAATGCACGGTGTAATTGAAGTTCATGCAGAACCAAACTTACTAGTTCAGCGATAATTGCTATCACCAACGTAGAACAATGCATTCGATTATGAATGATGTTTATCTGAATTTAACCAACATAGAACAGTGCCATCGTCGTTGGAATAAATAAATTAAGCTCTTGAATATTACAAATAAGAGTTGGTTTTATGATATTACACTGTGACTTGAGAGACAAAGGAGCAGATATGTAGATTAATAAGGTTCAAACTTGAAACAAGTACAAAGGACTCTTGTTGAACAAATAAAGCACATACGATGAAGTTAACCATCTACTTATTTATTTCATTGATACATACAGACAGACCATCTACTTATTATTTATAACACAAAATGGTAAGATTTTCTCTTATTTCAAATAGTCATACGGCTGCATTTTCTTAATCACCACCCCCTTCACCGTAACCCTCGCCATAGCCTGAGCCACGTCCTCCACCATAACCTCCACCGCCGCCGCCTCCACCACCACCACCACCACGGCCACCTCCGCGTCCTTGACTCCTGCCTGACCCTGACCCAGCCCGAGAGCTTGCATACGACCCCGCATATGAACCTGCCTCAGAACCTGCTCCGGATCCGGACCCAGAACTCGAAGATGAAGAGGCTGAACTCGATGCAGAACTAGAACTAGAACCAGAACCAGAACCTGACCCGGCTCCAGCTCCAGCTCCAGAACCACTTCCACCTCCTAAGCCCAAGCCTAAACCCGCTCCAACTCCAATCCCCAACCCACCAAGATCCAGACCCAAGTCCTTCCTCGCCACTCTGCTTTGTGATACAATAGCTGACATAAGAAGAAGCACAGCAAGCAGAGACGAAGACCAGGGTGCCCTCATTTTGTTTTCTAACGTAGTCTGCAGTAGTCCGCCTCCACCACCACCACCACCACCACGGCCACCTCCGCGTCCTTGACTCCTGCCTGACCCTGACCCAGCCCGAGAGCCTGCATACGACCCCGCATATGAACCTGCCTCAGAACCTGCTCCGGATCCGGACCCAGAACTCGAAGATGAAGAGGATGAACTCGATGCAGAACTAGAACTAGAACCAGAACCAGAACCTGACCCGGCTCCAGCTCCAGCTCCAGAACCACTTCCACCTCCTAATCCCAAGCCTAAACCCGCTCCAACTCCAATCCCCAACCCACCAAGATCCAGACCCAACTCCTTCCTCGCCACTCTGCTTTGTGATACAATAGCTGACATAAGAAGAAGCACAGCAAGCAGAGACAAAGACCAGGGTGCCCTCATTTTGTTTTCTAACGTAGTCTGCAGTAGCAAACAAGAAGTTCAATGCAGTTGATGTTTCAAAACACACTGGGTACTCTGAAGTGACGCTGAAAGGGTTTTGCACTACTTATATAGTTGCTGTGCTCTAGTTGTTAGTATAAAATTAGTAGACTCTAGTGTGAGCTGCTGAATTATTTATTCTTTTATAGAAGAAAGTGGGGATTTTGACGTGGCATTTGTTGGATTGTGATGGACACAATCTTGTGGTTGGCACTTGTAGCATATTGCTGAATTTTGGACAAGTGCCAATGCAACACCGACCCATTTGATCTCCACTTACCATAGTGGGATATGAAAGGCTGTTTCTTGTTGACTATAGTGTTTCTGATTTAGCTTCTTAAATTTTTATTTTAATTACTGATTCTTGTTGAGCCAGCTCATGGGTGTGGATTTTGGTAATACAGACATTACTTCACTGCTTTTTAAGCTATTATTTGCTAGTGGCACCACTTACCAAATCATTTTGTTGTATGATAGGCAATTTATAGGCTTAGTGAGAACTTACTTACATTTGTCAGTATTGCCTCACCAAGATGCCCAACAGAGATTTGTGGTCCAATTTCTCTTGTTTGATTCACTAGTTTCATCCAACTCATACATGACATAACTGGAATATATGCCACTTAATTAGGAATGGCAAAATGCCCCATTCCAACTAAGATTTGCGAGAAATTCTTTAAGTTTGGCCAAGGACGAGGGAAATTTCTCCCACGGGGCATGGCCGGGGAGAAATTTTTCCT
This sequence comes from Cercis canadensis, assembly GCA_003255065.1. Classification (NCBI taxonomy): domain Eukaryota; kingdom Viridiplantae; phylum Streptophyta; class Magnoliopsida; order Fabales; family Fabaceae; genus Cercis; species Cercis canadensis. The sequence goes on along the minus strand of QAOA01007542.1, from coordinate 8,196 downwards.
CATTTGAGTTTTGGAATCAAGATCACATTCTCTACCCTGCAGAAATCCCCTAAATATTAAAATACCATTTTTTGGCACTTATATACAGGGTAGAATTTATAGGGGGAGGATAATAATTTTATATATGTAATTTATTAAAAAAAAACTTTTTTTTATGACACTTATATAGGATGTAAGTAATTTATATGGGGGTAAGTTACTAAAATAATTTTATATATGTAACTAATAACTAATAATTTATACGAATGATGGTGAAGCTGTTATTTAGATACCAGATGACCTCTCCCTACAATGTAGTGATGATCCCATTCATGATATTGTGAGCTCCACTTATCCTGGATTTATGTCAAACGCACAAGATCCAAATTACTGCTAAGAATAGTGATCCTTAGCCCTACATTGGAAGTGGTGAGAAAAATTAATGATTATATGATTTCCTTAATGCCTAATGATGAAAAGGTATATTTCAGTTCAGACAGTATATGCAAATCATGGGAAAACGAGCTAGATGATATCCATACAACCGAATTCTTAAATAGTATCACCCCATATGACCTCCTGAAACTCAAATTAGTATTAAAGTTGGATGTGTCTATCATGTTATTAAGGAACATAGATCAACGGAATGAATTGTACAATTGAACGAGACTAATAATTACACAACTTGGGAGATATGTGATAGAGGCAAAAATTATTTTTGGTAGTAACACAAGAGAAAATGTGTTCATTTCACGGATGTCTTTAACATCCTCTGATAAGATTATGTCTTTTAAACTACAGAGAAGACAATTTCCCCCTGCAAGTTTGCTTTGTCATGTCAATAAATAAGAGTCAAGACCAATCCTTGTCGCATGTTAGGTTATATATACTAAAACCCGTCTTTAGCCATTGACAACTTTATGTAATTTTTTCAAGGGTTTGAACGCGTAGCAGCCTCAAAGTTTTGGCCATCAATACTGAAGGGAGTTCCACAACAAACATCACAAATGTTGTCTACAAAGAAGTCTTTCATAAAATCAATCAAAAATGTATGTGATAAATTTGAACATGTCATGTCTACAAATACACATACCAACTCTAAATATGCATTCTTATACTTTCTAATTATACAAATGTTTCAATTCTAGGATTAGTGCCAATTCATGCAGACTTAGATGAAGAAGTTAACAATCCCAATCAAAATCATACACCGATTATTTCAATATAGTATTATTTCATTTTGCATTTGTTTAATGCCTTTTCAAATCTTCTATGGATTTATGATTGACAATTTTAATGTGTTACTTATATGGTTTAAAAAATAAAATCATTAAGAACATTGATTACATAAATTTATATAATTTATGTTCCTATAATCACTTCGACTACATTCCATGCCCTGTTGCCTAGAGCCCGCGCCGCTAGTGTAACTGATAATATATAACGGCATATTAGTAATTTTTTTTGCAGATTCCTGCTTCTCACAAGAGATCGAGGACGGGGAAATTTTTTTCCACATCACTAGGAACAGGGAAAGTTTTTTTATCAGAGTCGGGGAGCAAAGGAGCACTTTCCGCGCCATGCGGTTACCATCTCTATTCTTAATCATATTTTTGAACTAAATTGGATGAAGTAACCTCTCAATAGTTAATGGGTGATTTAAGTTAAAGCACTTCAATCCCAACTCCTTGGAAGCCTTTATCTTTCTTCATGTTGATGATATACTGCTTTCGCTTTCTCTTCACAAACTGGTAATTGTCATAAATTTTCCAGTATGAGATTCTAAAAGCTTAAAAAGAAGATGAAGTTTAATTCTGCTTGTTCCATAAGAATGGAGCACTCTTTTTTGGATTTATTCTCTTTTCCCCTGAGAAAGTGATATATTCTTTTCTGTTTATTTTTAACTAGTGACACAAGAAGAACAAACTTGCTTGTTGCAAAAATAGCACCACTCAACATTTTGTTTTAGAACATTCATAAATTTTAGATATATTTTTTATTTTACTGATATTTGCTTTAAGTGTCGTAAATCTGTATATATTATTAGCGAGCATTCATAAATTCTTTTTTTTTTTGGCGATACTTAAAAAACTGTTCATTATTACAAAATTTCAAACAAAGTTTAAAGTGAAAAGTCAATATAATATCATCTAATTGGATTTTATTAAAAATATTTCTCTACACAAAATTTCAAGAACCAAATAAAAAATATTTTAAATAATTTTTTTTCATTATTATTGCATATGTTAAATAGATGGATATTAGAAAAAGATATGGTAGCGTGTGAAAAAAAAAAGTGAGACAGAAAGAACATGGAAAAGTTATTTTTAAATTTCATAAATTGATTTATTATCGGGTATTTTATTATATTTATTTTAAATATTTTGTGTTTATGAAATTAAAAGCCATCAATAAATATTTTCTGTTTATGAAAATTGTTGATATATAAAATTGGAAAAATGACAGAGCGGGGAAAAAAACAAAAAGGTTCTGGTGGGGCAACTCGAAATTCTTCAAGCTTATTCGGGTAACCTGGGGACCGGGGTGGTCTGCTCACTGCCCTGCCCATTCCTCCTTCCTCCGTTCATCTCAATTCCTTCCTTGCCGGAGATTGATCGGCGACGCCATGTACTCCAAATAGTGAGCATTCCCAGTATGCCCCTCTCTCCCTAGCGATTTGCTTAAATTTCTCTCTGACTCCTTTCTTTGTTGATTTGAGTTGCTTTGGTTAGGAAAGTGATGACTTTTACATTTGATGTGGCTTAGTTTCCTGTTTTCGCTCTTAATTTGTTTATTTGTTTCTTCTCCTCTGATTTTTTAGTGAATTGTTGGTATCCTTTTTGCTGGGCACATAAATTCAGTCACTATGCTTTGCAATTGGGAATTCTTTTGGTAATTCTTAAGTGAAATTGAGCTCCACAGTCCACAGTATTTAATTCTGAAATATTCATTTTTCAAATTAAGGCTCCCTAGACGAAAACTTTATAGGATTGAAGGATATTTTGAAATAAGCTAAGCATAACAAAAAGTGATACTGCTGTCTCAGGCTTTCTGCTTTCTCCTCTCCATCTCCATCTCTTAATTAGATGCTTTACCCTTTTTTATTCAATTTTAATGATCAAGGGTGAATGTGAGTTTCATGATAAAGCCAATACAAAGGTTTTCTCTAGGGGGAGAGAGAGATGATTATGTAAGTACAGGCGTTCAGACTTTTGAGTCTGAATCATATTTTGCTGCCAAAAAGTAGAACTGTGTTACAATGGTGGTTCTCCTCCCTCCAAAGGTAGTACATTTGTGGTTCAATCATCATTGTTAGAATTGTATCAAAGTAAGCCAGTAAACAAAAGAAGATGAAGAGTTTTGAAAACGGAGAATTAGTTTATATTCCTTTCTTATCAAGACTGAGTTATCCTAAAGTGATATCGTGTTTGCTATGGAAGTTTCTTTGTTAAAACTGTGGTGTTAAACTTAGACAAGCTCATAATGACAAACGCTCATAAATGCAATTTTGATAAGAAACTGGTTTTAATAATATCAATTTTGGATTCAATATTTTTAGATGTTCAAGTTTTCGGTTTTTTTTTTGTATATTTTAGCATTTACTGATGTTTTCTGTGATGTTTACTTTTACACAAATTTTGGGCATATTTTAGACTAGAATTCAAAATATACATGTTTCTTTTCTTTTTTGGTATAGAGACAATATCAATATCATGAAGTTGGAGTCAAGGTTTACTAAGTTTAATAGATGTTAGAAAAGATGGTAGGATTCCACATCCGTACATGGTGGTGTACCAGCATTTTCGTGCAGTGTGTGAAATACCCTGCTATCAGATTTCCAAAACTCAAGATGTCTCTTTGCTTTGACAGTTAAAAAGCATTCAAAATGCACAGAATACCCATGAATGTGAAGATCTAGGATTACCATCTATTCTATATTCCCATGATATTCCAAATATATGCATTCAACATTCTAGGGCATATAATATATGGGTTCAGAACACCTCCGTAATGTTTTCCTACTGATGCCATATTGCCATTTACTGTATGTTCACAATTTGAAATATGATAATTTTTGGATTGATATTACCTGATCATCCTCAATTTTTCTTTTATCCAAACTTTTGGTGATCTTTTTGGCTAGATTTTGAGCTTGAAAACTTGAAGGGGGTTGATTCTGAAAAAGTAATTAGAAAGAAGCGAATGACATGCAATTCACAATATTCCATTTACCTTTTCCCAATAGAACTTTTGCAAAATCTTTTTTCCATCTTATGTTGTTACTCATGAATTACCAATATAAGAGATACAAAATGGGACCATTTACTTGCTATATGTATTTTCTTTTAAATATTAACTTTCTTTATAGTTTGTAATGCATGGTGGGATCTTTGGGCCATATACCAAAGAAACCAAATTTCGAGAGTTGTGTGAATTAATTTTAATTATGGAAAATTAGTTAGTAACATGGGACTTTCTTTTATATATTAATTTGTTACAACGATGGCTCTGTATCCTTGTCTTGATTGGAGTGGTGGGTATCATTCTTGCAGGTATCTTAGGAGAACTGGGTATTAATGTTTGCTTAACTCCAAGTTCATAGTCTGAGAAATGGCTGCCAGAGGCAGAATTCTGCCAACAATTGAGGGGCGTTCTGCCCAAGCTCCTGGGATGATGCGGCATGGTCCATTCCCTCATTTAAGTTCTGCTTCTGGTCATCGTCTACTAGAGCCCCTACCTCCTCAACTATTGGAGAATAAAATTGCAGTTCAGGCTGAAGAAATAGAGCGACTTGCAGGGGACAACCACAGGTTGGCAAGTACACATGTTGCCTTGAGAGAGGAGCTTATTGCCGCTCAGCAGGAAGTTCAAAAACTGAAGAAACACATTAGGAGTATCCAGACTGAAAGTGACATCCAGATTAGAGTTTTGCTGGATAAGATTGCTAAAATGGAGGTAGATATTAGAGCTGGTGAGGGTGTGAAGAAGGAGCTGCAACAGGCCCATATTGAGGTACAGAGTTTGGCTGCTGCCAGACAAGAGTTGAGTGGCCAAATTCAGAAAGCCTCTCAGGAACTGCAGAAAGCCCGTAGCAATGTTAAGAGTCTGCCAGATTTGCAGGCTGTACTGGACAGTTCAGTGCTAGAACACCAGAGGTTACGGTGAGTCATGCAATCTGTTAAGTTTGTTACATGGCTGCTTGTAGATCAGAACTGACTCGTAAGGATGTTAATCAATTTTGTATTATTGTGAGAACGGACATGCAAGGTCACCTTGTTCAATAATCAAAAGCTGCATATCTACACCTGCCCCCTTTCCCTGAAAAAGAAAAGTACTGAAAGAAAATTATACATGCTAATTCTTTTTCCACTTGACACTTGAGCTCATTAATGGCAAATTTAGGACTCAACTGCTACTGACTATTTCTTTGACTGTCTGCATTCAAGATATGATGTTTATCTTCAAGGTTGGAATACTGAATGGCATAATGATTGTGTTGTTGTCTCTTATTGTTATTATTTACTGCTGACTGCCCTGTCATGGCATGAAATTGATTCAAAACTGACGTGTAATTCATTTGTGTAAAAGACTGCTGCATCATTTTAAATTTATGTTGAAGTGTCTTTGAACCTCGCTCAAATCATGCTTTTTTAAGTCTTATTTTATTTAATTATTGATGGGTGCCATTATCTGCCGAAAATTTCAGTATTTGCAATCCCTAAACAGCGTGTTGTATATTTTCCTTGTTGCAGTTTGTTGCTCTTCATTATTTATATCTTTGGATAGTTGTCTGGTAATTCTTTAATCCTTGTTAACCTAACAGTGCCACATTTGAGTATGAAAAGAATAAAAACATAGAGCTAGTGGAGCAAATGACAGCAACAGAGAAGAATCTGATAGGGATGGCGAGAGAAGTTGAATTATTACGAGCCGAGATCTTGAATGCAGAGAAAAGAGTACATGGTAACTTTCTTGCTTCTCTGTGATCTAGTATTATCAGCTGATATTTCTATTCTGTTTCTGATGCATTGGTACTATATAAACACAGCACCGGACCTGTATGGTGCAGCAACCCCTTTAGACAGTGGTGGCACTGGCACCTTTGTTGACGCTTATGGGAGAGCCCAGCAGATGGCTGTTGGTCAAGTAGGAGAGAGAATGGTGAAATATGGTGGCAGCAATGGCGTAGCAACTGGGAATAGTGCTGCTGCTATTTGGTCAGGACCATATGATCCTTCAGTTTCTCGGAGATGAATTTGATGAGCTGCACTCAGATGCGGCTCTTGACTTTAGTTTTAGTGGTATACAACATGAAAGACTTGACGATTCTATTATATTTCCATGTAACTCTACCGTACAATGTGATGAAATTTTGTAAATTGTTAAAATTAAGTCTGCAAATTGGAAAATGAACTTGTGGATTTGGAAGATATACTATAGATCTTTATCTCTTAAACCTATATAGTTGTGGTACGAAGAATTATTTACAGCGAGTTTAAATTATGAGCCACATGCCAGCGGTAATTTTCTGTTCAACATGATGGTACTGTCTGCATGATGTTGTGATTGATCCCTGTGAGATGGCAAAATGGTGCGATAATAAAAATTGTTTAATCGAGTTTTAAGTTGGAAATTTTAATTTAAAAAGCTCCGGAGAGACATAAAGGTTTCATCAAAAGCTCCATGAATTGATGGTCAATGAGAAAAGATTATATATGTGGTGTAAACTGTAAACTATAAGCCACATAAAAGGTGATTGCTAAGCTATTCTTTCTTAGAGGCCTTACCCACCCCCATTTATTGGGGGATTTTGGTGCAATTCTGAGGTTGAATTTGATGTTATTGTAAAAATTTTAAAAAATTGAATTACTAAATATATGTTAGAGTACATAATTTTTTATAAAATATAATAACAATACAATATAAAAAAATGTGTCAAACAAAAAATTTAACTTTTGCTAAAAAAATAAAATTTTGCATGTTTTCTTATATTATGTTGTTCTTGCATTATAAAGATCTGTTATATACTTAATGACTCAATTTTTTAAAATTTTCACATCAAAATTACTAGGTAAATACCACCATAAACCCCCAATAAGAAGAGTGGGTAGCGCTACACCCCAATGTAGCTTAGCAAACACCCATATAAAATTAGAACAAAATTGTCTAAAGGAACTACTTAAATAAGTACTTATATTATAGCGTAAAACCTCTGTTTGGTCCTCGAAAGATAGGTTCGGTGACAGTTTAGTCCTCCAAAGATTTTCATCGACACTTTAGTCTTTGAAAGATTGTTCCATCGGTCATTTTCGTCCTCCGCTTATGTTCGTTAATTGGACTTAACATAGAAAGCCACGTCGCACGTTAAGTGTTGACATGGCACCTTAAAAAAAAATTAAAAAAAATTCTCTCTCATCTNAAAAAAATTTTAAAATTTCTCTCTCATCTCTCATCTCTCTCTCACTCTTTCTCACTCTCATCTTTCTCTTCCCCAATCTCTCTCTCCGCCAACCTCTTTCTCTCTCTACCATCTCTCTCTCACACTCTCCCTCTCATCTCTCTCTTTCTCTGCCAGTCTCTTTCTCTCTCTACCATCTCTCTCTCTCTATCTACGCAATTCTCTGTCTTCGTTCGTGATCATGTTGGGCGAAATCTTGAATTGCGTATAGAAACAAAATGAACCACTTCTATTCTCGGAGCTGAGGTATATGAAGAATGGCTTTTTGGTCTCTTTCATCCAGTGGTTAGGACATTGTCTTTTCATGTCGAAGACACAGGTTCGATTCCCGTAAGGGATAGGTACTCATTCTCGTGTTAAGCCATTGAGTTGGCAGGAGTTTTGGAAATAGAAGCAGGATGGAGTGGATGAATAATGGCTATTTCACTTGGATGATGGATATTTACATGCAAAGAGAATCTAAATACCTGGAAAACAACACCAAAGGAACCAGTACCAACCACACGTTCTGCCATGTATGAGATTGTCTGAAAGCCCGACAAAAATCAGGTTATTGAAAGCTCTAAGTAGCAAGCCATTGATGCCATTTATTATGCAAACAGGCTCATTACATAGGCAAAATGTTATAAACAGAGCAAGTTTTATAATCACCACCAATTGTCAAATACTAGCATAAAGATCTTGTAAAGAATACAATAGATTCAATAAAGTAAAAAAAATATTGGCCTGATTTAATTATCTGTATTTATAGGTCCATA
>QAOA01007541.1:0-36538 GCA_003255065.1 Cercis canadensis | reverse complement strand
CGCCTAAATTTGTTTTGGCCTCTTTTGTGGTTGTACATTATAATATATAGTTATTTTTGTGGACCTTTATTTTAACAGATTGTTGTCCCCATCATAACCTTTGTCCTCAGCGAGGACTCAGAAATGTTTAGTAGAACTTGAAAAACCACTAACAGTTGCTACTCACTTGCTCTGTTCTGGAGTCGTGATAGTGAACTTGATGCTGGTTCACCATGGAGGGTTCTAGCAATAGTAGTAGTAATAACAATAAAATACTTGATCTTATACGTCCTTCAATTCCAAGAAAATGGTCATTTGCTTAGCCCTTTTTTTCTTGGAATTGAAGCACTTATGGGTTTAACCCTTTTACTGTTATTACTGCTACTATTGTTAGAACACGTCATTGTAAAGTAGCATCAAATTTTGGGTTACAACTCTAGACCAGAGCAAGTAAGTAGGAAATGTTAGCGACATTTTCAGGTTTCACCAAACCTTTCATAGTAGGAAATGTCTAGCCAATGTCGTTGAAATAAAGAAATTACCCCTCATTGAAATATATTAGACGCATTTACGAATTTCGAATCCATTTGAACAAACAGCACAACATAAATGACATTTTCATTAGAAAGGTATTTTCTTTCTTATGAAACTAACATGATTCAACATATTTGTTGTGCTGTTCGTTCAAATGAATTTGAAATTGATATACTCCCGTTCAAGATTTTTGCAGAGCTTAATGTCCAACAACATAATAACCATTTTTCAAAAGGGGAAAAAGGTGATGATGTTGTTGGAGATTAAGCTCTGCATATTGAAATCGCCTTTTCTTTTAATGACTATGTATTTAAAAGAATACGCACAAACTTACATGCATGCATGACAAATGGTGAAAACGCAATACCATGTCCAAATATGCATGCATGGCAAATGGTATTATTTAAGTAAATTAACCCATAGCGTTGTTGTTTAACTTATTTTAATTTCACAAATTATGGGGATAACAATATATAAAAATAAAGGTCTACAATCAAATTACAGAATATAATGTACAACAAAATAGGATGCTACTAATGTCCAAATCTACTGCCGGTGTGACATCTTTTAGGTTGTTTGTCACGCCTCCCTCGTCCACGCCCAGGTTGAAGAGGCGACTGAGGATCCGGCTGAGGAGGTATATCATCGACGTCTGTGAAAAGATAATCATATACATCATCTAACCTAAATCCAGTATGATCAGTATCCAGCTGTCCCCGATCAATATGAGGACTACCAATGGGGGTAGCCAACGGCTCGGCATACACATCACCAAAACTAGCACGTGATGACCCAACCGTCAGGTCTAGATCGAGATCAAGATCTATGTCGAGTGATGATTGGGGAATACTAACGTTAGTACCGGACATGTTATGCTGGGGTGAAGGTATTTCCACGTTCTGTGCATCTGCTGATGGATTGGATTCAACCCCACCAGACTGAGAACGGTCCCTGGACATGGAGCGTAAGACCGGGCTCCGTGTGACGGCCCGACTATATCATGATGATGTGTCATACCCTCAGACTGAGCATGTGCCATACCATCCCCTAGACCCTGACCCATGGGATCACCCTAAGTCCATCCCATCGATGTCCCCTGAGTATGCTGTGTTCCAAAACTAGAACCAACAAACCCATAGTAATACAACAGATGTGTGAGGTTGGTCTGGAATGCAGCATGCTGCTCTGCGCTAAATGGATGACTCAAATGTGCTCCCTCCTAGAAATGTGGCATATGCTGAAACAGCTAGCTCGGTTGGAAGACAGGGGCCTGTTGCAAGCCTGACATTTGCTGCCACCACGAACTCTGCTGAAATGGGGGGAGGGGATGCTCAAATCCTGGCATCCATTGGATCTGTGAGGTCTATTGGGAAAATGGGGGCTGCTGGGAGGTGGATGCACCCTCGTAATGCTGATGATGCTGATGTTGATATGGAGGCTGCTCAAAACGAGGCTAAACCAAAAGAGTATGTTGTGTAGATGAACATTAAGGCTGTGGAACAGCTATCCCAGCCTGTAAATAATTAAGCATATAAAGTTAATGTTAATTTCAAAAACATGCATAAAATATTGATCTACAACCATTTCACAAACCTGGTCAGCGGGCATGAGATTATTCGGGCTCATACACCTCCGCGTGATCCGTAGATACCAAGGCATGTAAGCTGGTGTGACGCCCATATCCCCATCACACGGCACGAGGTGATTGCGTCGCAATCTCCATGTCTGGCAATATGCCTCATGATATTGGGTCCATAGTCGGTCATGGTTGCCTCTCAAGGTAATTCTCTCTAGTCGCGCATCATACCCTCCAGAGGCAACCGGAATATCCTGACAACCTCCAAATTGGCGTATCACTCTGTCCAAGTAGTGCATCTCAACCATGTTAAAGCACACTATAGGAACCCGCGCCAACCAGATGTCGCGGCCAGCCAAGCAGTAAGGTGGGAGCGGGGCTCTGCATTAAGGCTACCACATAATCTATGAATTACAACAAATAGTACCTAAGTTAATTATATAAAAGTGAATTATTACCTCAATTGTAACTAGAAGAAATAATCAATTATCTTAGCTCATTATCTGGAAGACGATCAAAAGATTGTCGATACCCTAGTAAACTTCTATTAGCAACTTCGCCCCTATAATTCAGAGGATGTTTCCATCTAATATATTCATTTAAATTATCAAAATATATTCATTAATTGAGTTATAGCATACTTCATTTATATACATAACAATTTGTACTACACATATACAAATAACAAAATAGTAAAACTACTAACTAAAAATTTCCTACACTTTAAGTAATTATAAAATAACTTAAATTAAAATATAAATCATTCTTTAAATAATAATGCTTGAACCTAGATTAAAGGTATATTCTAATTTATGCACGTTTAGGAGATCTACTAATTCTCAGTTGATATAATTTAATTAACATAAAAATTAACAGTAACTTAGATATTAACCTGCATGCAAGTGGTCTGCGGGTTCTTCGACCTTGCCGCAGAGGTATTAGAGAAAGATTGGGAAATCTCTCATAACCCCACACCTCTAGCCAGAATGAACTGCCTGTAAACTCTAATGTGCGGCCTATAGCAAGGTTGCAGAGGGACCTATAAAGGTTCGCCAGAACCGCAAATCCCCAACTCAAACAACTCGCAGCATCCCAATTTTCTAACAGCTTAAGGTACATCAGGTGCACATAATTGCCAGTGGTGTCAGGCATCAACCATCCATCAATCATTAGCAATATATGTGCTCTCGCATGATGCTGTATCTCCATATCGGTAGCATCATCTGGCAATACAGCAAATGTGTCATGCAGCCACGTCATCCTCACCATGACACTAGCTAAATCATCCTCACCTAGCACAATGCCTAGCAACTCCCGTGTCCGCTCAGACCAATCATGCTCACTACAACCACTAATCATGTTCCCATCAACAGGAAGCCCAAACAAAATCTCTATGTCCTGTAAAGTAACTGTGCACTCGCCTCCTATCATATGGAAGGTGTGTGTTTCTGGTCGCCATCACTCAACTAAGACTGACAAAAACTCCTGATTTACTTTAAGAAGGGTCACTAATGCAGCTCCTCTAAAACACGCCCGCTTAATATAAGGCATCATTCTATCATCTGGTGGCTCAACTATACGGTTACGACTTCTTACAAGTCTCTCTGTCTGCAATAATCATATTATTTAAAAAATAAAATTAGTGACTATAATTTTAACAAATGTGCATACTCATTACCTATCAACAAATAAACAGACTAAACAAAATTTTAACAAATATACAGACTAAGTACATAAGGTCAAATCAACAGACTCAACATAATTCCAAAAATTCAACAAACTAAGCACTTAAGAACAAATCAAAAATCAACAGTCATAGCAAAATTTTAACAAATATAAACCAAAAACCCTAAATCTAAAACCTCAAACCAAAACTTTTTTTTAAACCTAACTATAAACCCCAAATCTCATTCCCCATTCTAAAACCCCAACCCTTAAACCTGAAACCCTAGACCCTAAGTCCTAATCCTTAAATCCCAAATCCCAAATCCCAAACTCAAACTCAAATTCAATACCTTAAACCCCATACCCCAAACCTCAAACCCTCAGCTTGAAACCTTAAACTGCAAACATTTAATCTCATGACCGCTTACTTAAACCCTAAAATCAAAACCCTAAACCATAAACATGAAATCCCAAACCCTTAACCCTAAACCCTTAACTAACCCAAAACCCTAAAACTGTAAACCTGAAACCCAAAACCCTACTAAAAACCTAAAACCCCACTCCCAAACCCTAAACCTAAACTTAAAACCCAAATTCTTAAACATTAAACCCTAAATCCAAAACCCCAAACCCGATTCTGAAACTTCAAATCATAAACGCAAACCCTAAACTGTAAACATTAAATCCCATACCATAAACCCTTACTGAAACCCTAAACTCCGAATCCCATATCCTAAACCCTAAATCCTAACTTAATGCAAATAGATTTGAATATTATAATTTGACACCTAAACTCTTTAAATATTACTTTTTGACCCATTTTTCTTAACTTATTTTCATTTATACCCCTATCAAATTGTAAAATGGCCTAGATTAATCACATCATGTGCACATTAATGGACAAACGTCAGGGTCATAAGGTAAAGTGCACATTTTAAAAGTTCAAAGAGCTCTTCCTAACTTTTTTAAAGCTTCGGGGGTAAAGCGTACACAGTGTATAGTTCAACGAGTTTTTTGGACTTTTTTTTTATTTTAGTAAAAGTGCTAAATTTTAACAATTATAAAGACTAAGTACTAGAGGCAAAATCAACAAACTAAGCAGAATTCAAACAAATAAACAGACTAAGCAATTAAGACAAAATGAGCATACTACTAAGTACAAAAAGCAAATTCAACATACTAAGCATAATTCAAATAAATTAACAAAATGAACACTAACTCAGTCAATATAGTAAGCAAAATTAACACAAAATTAATACATTAAGCAAAATTCAAAATAAATAACGCTTACTCTATTGCTCCACGTCTCTGTTGAAATATGTTGTCTTTGCTCAATCAACACACTTGAATCTACAAGACCAGGCAATATATATTGATTTTGTGTCATATTAAACTTAGATTAAACAGTCAGAAGCTAATAATCAGGATAATGGGACCACAAAATCTCAAACACGCTTTGAAGTTGAACAAATTTGGGACCACAAGAGCCAAGAGCGTGAAGAAGAAATGAAGCAAATGGGGCCGCCGGCAGATGAAGGAGGAGGAGAAAGTGAGGGGAAGAAAGGGAAAGTGTGGCTTTCCAAAAAGGGAGTCAAGGCTTGGCATTGATTGAGGTCACGTTTTGGCCTTTATTGAGGTCACGGTTTAGGCAAAACCGTGACCACTTCAAAGCCAAACACGTGACCCATTGTAAAGCAAAAATGTGATTGTTTTAGTCCTAAACCATGACCTCCAACATGCTAAACCGTGACTCAATTTTTAAAACTGTGACCCCTTCCTCTAAGCCGTAATTAATATTGGTAAACTGTGAATGCTTTGGTTAAAGCGTGACTACATTTGAAACTTCAGTGAACAGTGATCACGCGATGAAGAAAATTTGCTCTAAAGCATGATTAGTTGATACACGGTTTACACCGGCAAAACCGTGTTCCACTCTAATTTCAGATAATAAAAAAAAATCAAAACTGTCCCTTTTACATAAATAGTTTTAATAGTGCTCTATTTGTGTAAATAGTTTGTCCAAATGCCTCATTTCTGTCAAATTGCCTGGCTTTTCTTTTAATTTATGGGACGAAGGTATAGAGAGAAAAAGAGAGGAACTGAGAGCAAACTAAAACAAAGGGTGCCTCTGCCACAGGCAGCTAGCCACCCCTATCTAGGTCACAGTTTTTAGAGAGAAAATAGAGCATGGGCCAAATTATAGAGAGAAATAGGAAGAAATAGAGGAAAAGAAAGGGAAACAACCGAGGGCTCCTTAAAAGCTTCTAACCAACAAAGGTGAGTGTGATTAATACTTTTTCATATATCACAACACATGATTCAGTGATGATGTAAAAATAATTACATTAGATTAATGTTATTTAGCTAAAAAAATTTCTTAAAATTTTACTAGAATTCGATCATAGTTGCTATATAAAATAAAGTGATAAAGACTATATATGAAAATAATTTTGACTTCCTAACATTTTCTTTTACACTATCAACCAAGCAAAATTAAATTTTTTTTAAAAAAAAAGNAATTTTTTTTTTAAAAAAAAAAAAGACTAAATGGAAAACTAAAATTTTTACGCTCAAAGGATGATGGAAAATAAAATATGAATGTTTCATTGAATCAATTTTAAACCATGCAAATATTTTGAAATTATTTAAAACAAAGTCATCTACTAATGTAATTAGTGACAAAGTTTCCATAATAATTTTGTTCGTAGAAAATTTGGTATATAAATTCCTATTTCCCATATAACTTTGCCGCAGAAAAAAAAAAATACCCCCGCCCCGAAAACAAAACAAAAAAAACCCATAAACCAGAAAGAAAAGTCATAATTCCACAAAATTGTGATTATAGAATTAAATTTGAGAGAAAGATTTAAGTGGGAGTAAATCAAATTACCAATACATTTAGCAGAATATAATGAAAAGATTTATGTAAATATCATTTCATTACTCAAAACAAAGAGGGGCGAGAAAATAGACAAAAAGTCCTTATTTACTGAATAACAAAAAAAANAAAAAAAAAAAAAAAAAAAAAAAAAAAAGACCCACGATCATGAGAAGGCGCAAAAGATAAACAAAAAAATAAAAAGTAAAACAGAAAATTCTACGAAATGTTTTTCCCATATGAAGCCCAAAAGAAACATACGGCAACTCCATGCCACGTTGTCCTTAAAACAAGGCGGATCTAGTGACTGACTGCTCAAGCCACAATCACTACTGATAGACACTTCCCGTCTTCGTCCTCGAAGAACATCTTCACGTCTCATTCCCAGTTAGGAATTTTTTAACAGCTCCATCCTTGTCTTACTGAATGTTCATTTGCCTCATGTCCCACCCTATTTACCCATACAACCATATTTTTTTAAATATACACAATTTAGAAGTTTATTTATCGATCACGATTTCTAATTGAAATTCAAATTTAATCGAACAAGATAATATAAATAATCCTCAAATAACATCATCAAGAATTCAATATATCTTTAAGTAACAACAATAAAATAAATAATATTCAAACAAAATTATAAAAATTATTCTTAAACAATTATAAAAGCCTCTAAGAAATCAAACAAGCAATTAGAATAAGCACAATTCATGAAGTTCCAATGCTGGTTGTAGTTGAACCATTCTCCATATTCTACAAAACTAAAAAAAAAACTAACATTAAGTATAATTCTTTTTGGCAGCAAACTTATTAGTAATTGCAGGCTTGTAGAAAGGCTTGAGCTTACCTTATCATCAACATTAGAATCAAAATTATAAGACTTAAAGTGTTTTCCCTTCCTTTCTCCAATTCCAAATTCAGCTAGAACACATAAAAAAGAAATAATATACAAAAATAATTAGAACAAAAATAAATTTTAATAATGAAATAAATTGATTAATACATTAAAATAATTGGCCTTTTACATTAAAATTCATAATTGTTGAAAGTTAAAAGTTAGGGGTGATATAAATTGCTACAACATCAAAACAATATATGTGAGATAGAGACCCAAAGGATAGATATCAATGTTTTAAACATTAAAAATGTAAAGGAATAAGAAATGATAAATCCAAGCAAAAACTGTTTAATTTTGCCATGCAAAACCATGAAGAAGATTAAGGATTCAAGCTGTGCAACTCAACTTTATTGTAAACATTGTGCAAAGGTTCTGCAAGTTGCCTCATTTTGATATTTTTAATTTCTCCTTTGAATAAATTTTTGGCAAACAATTTTCTAAATGTTTGTTCCTATTCTTACAGTTACGAAAATCAAAACAATATTGTGGCGTTGCAATAAAATTTGGCACCATTCAGATGGTGGGAATTGGGTGAGATTTTATGCTTTCTCAATTAGGTTTCTCTTTCCTAATTCATTCTTTTTTGTAATTTCAATAAGGCAAACTGTTCAAGGTACGTTATCAAGATTAATATAGTGCTCTACAACTTCAGCTTGAATTCTCTAATGATGTTAAAAAGTTCCCTATAGCCATACCACACATATTACTGCGGGCTCCATCCTTCAACAATGCCCCACCGACAATCCACAATGGCACCATCTAGATTTAAAGACTTCAAATGGATTAGATCCTGTCTAACACCTTTAGGATCAATCAACTGGCAAAACTTGTCAATAATACCAGCAGAAAACCTATGATCAAATAAAGATCTGGAATGAACCTAGAAAGGTATGATTTATTTTCCAAAAGAAAAAGGACAGTACCAAACTGCTGGTTAGACATTTAACCAAAATAATGCAGATTATAGCAACAAATAGAAGACACTTACTGCAAAGTGAGAGAAATTTTTGGGCTGTTTTCTGGTTGCAGGATCTGGAAAATAAAGATTACTATTGTCCAAATTGCAAGCCAAAATTCAACTCTAAATTGCAAGCCTCACAATCATACAAGTCAAAAATCAAGTATGCAACAATTATAAATTGATTCCTTTTCCCATTCATTTAACAGCATTCAGAATTTTGATTTTATTTTTAATGCTTATTATTACTCCTTTTTGTTGAAGAGTTGTGTGCAAGTGTGGTTCATGTGGGTCAAAGAAGCAGACACTGAGTGAATGAGAACGTCATACAGGCTGCAGAGACTAATCTCTTCCGACAAGATGAACAAAGAAAAGTATTACACATGTAATGTAAACAATAGCAGAGACAATAATTCCTCGTCTAGCAGAAAGAATCAGAGATAATCTCGAATGTAAAAGTAGCAATATGAGATTAACAAAAGTATTCTTTAACCAAATGACAATAGTAGCAAAATCAAGTATAGACAAGGAAGAAAGAAGGACTCACCGGTGCCGAAAACAGGGAAACGCCAGTGTTGATGGGTGTCCGTCAAAGGTTGAATCAAGAGAAGAGAATGAAGAACTAAAGAAGGGATTGTTGTGCTAGTGGGTGAGATGAGATGAAAAACCCTCAGCCAAAACGACGCCTTTTTGCTAAAAAAAATTCAAAAAAAATTATGTAATGTATATATATTTATTTATTTATTTATGTACAGTACGGGACAGAACAAGGCGGGCTGGTGCTGCCTTCTCCATCCCCAGCCCCAACCCCATAAAATTATCCATCTCCATTTTTTCTGCGCCATATTTGTATCAAACCGGGTAAAAATAATAGGGCCCCATCGGGTATGGGACAAATTGTCATCCTATCACCAAGAATATTGGATTAAGTTTTGTTTGGATAAAGAGTTTATTTAAACGTTTATACTTTATGTAAGATAATTTTATGTAAAAAATCTCTTATGCAATAAATTTCTCTTAAATTAAATTATTTTTTATTTTGATATATAATTTTTGTTTTGATTGGGTATTTTGATATATAATTAGAGAAGTAAATTGGAGAAAATTAACCATCAATTAAGCTTTGTTACTATCATTTGAGAATATTTTTATTCTAAATTTTTTTCAAAATAACTATAAATTAAGTTGTAAGAACTCAGCCACAACCACTATTGATCGATTCACAAAGTATATTGTATTCAAGACTTCTTTGGATAATCAACTTATTTAAACATTTATGAAAGATGACTTTATCTAAAAAGTTTTTATACAATATTTTTTTTTAAATTAAGTTATTGTATTTAGATATACAATTGGAAAACCACTTCTAAAATCAAAAAAGAAAAAAATTGACTATAAGACTTTAGCAGGGCTTTCAATATCATTTGACGATATTTTTATCCTTATTGTTTTCAAAAAAATTACGGATTAAGTTGTTATAAACTTCTATAAAAACTTGTTTTTTTAAAATTTTTTAAAAATAACTTCATAAAATAAATTATGAATAATTTTTTGAAGAGTAATAAACTATATATATAAACTTATCCAAACACAATTTTATCTACGTATAAACACTTATCATAATAATAAAAAAAAAAAAAAAAAAAAAAAAAAAAAGCTCCAATAAACTATAAGTTATTTTCTCCAAAGAGCCTAGGAATCATTTTCTTTTAGGTTGTGTTTGGATGAGATATTTATAAAATGTAATGTATTTGTAGAGTTTATTTGAAATACTAATTTTGAATTACTATGTTTGTGTAATTTTTTAAGGTATTTTTAAAATTCTAATATATTTTTATAGTGAATTTTAAAATCTCAATATAGTGTATTTTAAATTCACTCAATAGAGTTTATTTCAAATTCATTTCTTTCTCCTGAGCCCCCGATACCCCTCCCCTTCCCTGGAGCCTCCGAAACTCATTGCTCTTGGTCACTCCCTCCATGTCCACCTCCATCACCACCCATGTGATATCATCTTTCGAAGATGAGGTGCCAGCCTCTGCTGGTGCAGCGCGAGCTGTAGCCACTGGCTTCATAGGTTGCCGACGCTGGCGCTTCCGGAGGCATAGTAAGAGAAGGAGTAGTAATAACCAGAGAAACAGAGTAGAACCAACTACAATTGCGATAATGGCAGCTGTTGAAAGCTTCTTGGACTTTTTGTAAATTGGGGCCACGGGTACAATGGGGAACGGAGATGGAGCTGGAAAGAATGGGGTACATGGTTGCAATGGTCCTCTACAGAGATCTAAGTTTCCAGCGAATGAGGATGCAGGGAATTTTGAAAGGGTTTGAGGAATCAAACCATTAAGCTAGTTATTGGAGACATTGAAGTTTGCCAAATTGGCTTTAATGCTTGGCAGGTTACTAGAGAATCTATTGTTTTCCAAGAAAATACTGCTCAAGTGGATCAAATTGTTGATGGAGAAAGGGATTCTATCCGTAAAGTTGTTTGAAGAAAGATCCAACCGTGTCAAACGAGTCAACCGAGTTAGCGAGGTGGGGAATTCGCCAGAGAGCTGGTTATCTTGGAGGTAGATGCTGCAAAGTGACATCAAAATAAAAAGAATAACAATGTACTATTTGCCTTATATACTTAAATTTGCAATGGTGGTTCATGAGGATAGTTTTGGAGAAACCCCGAAGCGATTTTCCGACAAAATGCCATGGGAGAGAGAGAGAATTACAATAATGGTGGGAATTGTGTAAGTGGGAAAAAGAGCAAGAACAAAGGAGGTTTTGTAAGAGAGAAGGTATCACACTATCACAAGGGCACAAAAGTGAAAAAATAAAGTTGATAGGAAACAGAAACAGACTTGCTGGCATTGGTCGAAACATATTTTTTATTATTTTTTAATTGTCGCAATAAATAAAATAATGATGCTTTTTCACTACTTTGTACATCCAAATAAAGTATTTTATAAATATATGTATTTAAAATACTACATTTCAATTATATGTATTTAAAGCACACAATAATTTATCAAATACACTATCCAAACACAACTTTAGTTTCAGCTCAAATCCTCACCACAAACTAAGAACTGGTATCCTCATCTAATTGGTCAAAGACAACCAAAAATAAAAAAAGAAACTACAGTCCAGTCTGACAAAATTAGCTTAATCAAGAAATATTCTAGATTCACGAGCCTTTAGAATTGGAAAAAAGAAAAATCCCAAAATATAGTCCTATTCAACCATATACCCAATTATTATCAACATATCAACAAGAAAGGAGAAAAGAAAGAAAAATAATTGGCGACATTGATGTATATAACCATCTACCTAGTACAAACATAAAGATTTTATCTCAAAAATAGAAGCATTGTCAACAAAACCCAGCTTATACAAGGGCCCACGATCCAAACAACAGCATACACATTAACAAGTCAACCCATATTTAAACTTTACCACTCGCTCAAAGCCAACCCATATTCAATTTTTTTCAGACAATCTTCAGAAAATCATGAAGACACCTCGCATTACACCTCAGGCAGCAAGCTCCTCTTCTTCCTCCTCATACTCTTCCTCGTCAGCAGTAGCATCCTGATATTGCTGGTACTCAGCCACCAGATCGTTCATGTTACTCTCAGCCTCAGTGAACTCCATTTCATCCATTCCCTCTCCAGTGTACCAGTGCAAGAAAGCCTTGCGCCTGAACATAGCTGTGAACTGCTCGCTAACTCTCCTGAACATCTCCTGAATTGAAGTTGAGTTTCCAATGAAAGTGGATGCCATCTTAAGACCCTTAGGTGGGATGTCACACACACTAGACTTGACATTGTTAGGAATCCACTCAACGAAGTAAGAAGAGTTCTTGTTCTGTACATTAATCATCTGTTCATCCACCTCCTTCGTGCTCATCTTACCACGGAACATGGCTGAAGCGGTCAAATAACGACCATGCCGTGGGTCTGCAGCACACATCATGTTCTTAGCATCCCACATCTGCTGAGTCAATTCAGGCACAGTCAAGGCCCTGTATTGCTGGGATCCTCTTGATGTTAAAGGTGCAAACCCAACCATAAAGAAGTGGAGACGAGGGAATGGGATAAGATTGACAGCAAGTTTTCGAAGATCAGAGTTCAGCTGCCCAGGGAAACGAAGACAACAAGTAACTCCACTCATGGTAGCAGAAATCAGGTGGTTAAGGTCACCAACTGTAATAAAAAATAAAAACCGTTATTATCTTCCAACTATTATGACAATTAAAAAATATAGTTTTTCCATATAGAGAAAGAGACCAATAACCAAATGATTACAAACATTCAACAACCATAACCACCAGCTTTGAATGAGACACACGACCTAAAACCATTTAAGATCTCCTACCAATATAATAATGACATTTGATCTTCACTGGATAGTGAATTAAAAGGTAAACCACTTCATTTTATTATTAATAATGATGATGATGATATTAATAATAATAAGAAGAATAGAGGAATCAGTAACTTACAAGTTGGGGTGGCGAGCTTCAGAGTACGGAAGCAAATGTCATATAGAGCCTCATTGTCTAAGACCATGCACTCATCAGCATTTTCAACAAGCTGATGCACCGAAAGTGTGGCATTGTATGGTTCTACAACTGTGTCAGATACCTTAGGAGAAGGAAAGACAGAAAATGTCAACATCATACGGTCTGGATACTCCTCCCTGATCTTTGAAATTAGAAGTGTTCCCATGCCAGAGCCAGTGCCTCCACCCAAAGAATGGCATACCTGAAATCCTGTTCACAATATATTAAGATTTAGTATAAATGCCAGTCAATTACCTTCAATAGCTGTAAACAAAAATTTCCAATAGGTTGACTCAGTTAAATCCATAGAAAAACATTGCAGAATTCACATTTCAAACAATTATCCTGCACTAATCCACATAGGAACTTCAACAAGACACAAAAAAAGCCAAAGATATAACCTTGCACAGCCAATATTAAAGGCAATGTTGTCTCTTCAAGTCCCCGCCAGAAATAAATCCAATCATATACATTATTTCCCCAAAATAACAGAAGTACATACAACCTAGAAAATCTAAAAATAATTCTAATTTACAATTCCCTCATCTACAAAAACAAAACAAACCACAAAAATTAGGCCATCAAATTTATACAAAGAAATAAATCAACAACCCCGATTCAAACAAAGACAAAACGAACTAGAAAGCGAAGTTCAGATCCCAAACGAGAAATTAACAAAGGAAATGAATTTCTCATTACCCTGCAAGCAATCACAATTCTCGGCCTCCTTCCTCACAACATCCAACACCGAATCGATGAGCTCAGCTCCCTCAGTGTAATGGCCCTTCGCCCAGTTGTTACCGGCACCGGACTGCCCAAAAACGAAATTGTCGGGACGGAAGATCTGACCGAACGGACCGGATCTAACAGAATCCATGGTGCCCGGCTCCAGATCCATGAGGACGGCGCGTGGAACGTACCTGCCTCCACTGGCCTCATTGTAATACACATTGATTCGCTCAAGCTGGAGCTCGGAATCGCCGCTGTACTTGCCGGTGTGGTCAATACCGTGCTCGTCGCAAATCACCTCCCAGAATTTGGCACCGATTTGGTTGCCGCATTGGCCACCCTGGATGTGGAGGATTTCTCTCATTTTCCCGGGAAAATTCACAGAGAAAGAGAGGGAAAATTAAGAAGGAATCTGAGAGAAAGAGGAGGAGGCGCGAGAGAGGAAAAAGGTGTCCTGTGTTCTTTGGGGAACGAGCGGAAATGAAGAAAAAGAGCAGCGGGGAGTATTTAAAGCGGGGTTCGGTATGTAATTACGGGGTGCTTTTAGGGGTATTTGGAAAAGACAAGGACCAATGTTTGTTTTTTGCGGTTTTATTTAAATCTTGTGCTGCTGGGTTCGGTATTTAATTACGGGGTGTTTTTAGGGGTATTTGTTAAAGACGAGGACTAATGTTTGTTGTTTTGCGGTTTTATTTAAATCTTGTGCTGCTGAGTTGTACGAGAATTCTGGAACCACCTGATATGAGCCAATATCGGCTCTCTTTTTATCCTTTGAATTTTGAGGAGTTTTTTTTTTTTTTTTTCCTAAAAACATATAAAAAACAAGTTTTTGGAGATCAGAAGAAAAAAATAAAAATATATAATTTCGGAAAAATAAAAGAAAAGAGAAAAATAGAAAGATTCAGATCAACTAGAATTGCTAACTGCACTATTTTGGAAAAATAGTTATGGTTTGAAAATTGCATACTAACTATTTTTTTTTCTTCTCAAATATTACACTAGTTTGGTTGTTTTTTTTTTTTTTTGGTTTAGTATTCATTAGGGATCAATTCCTTTAATAATATAGTTTGGAAAAATGATACTATGAATACGGTTCTTTTAAAAATATTTTCTTTAATAGAGTAATTTTTTTTAATATTATTTTTGTTTGGTCAAAGTAGAAAGAGAGTAGTGGAGACAGAAGAGAAATGACATCATTTCATATATCGTATCTCAAGGTGAGATACGACATATGAAATGACACTACTCCATTTCACTTCTTACTTTTCTTTGTTGACTATCACAATTTGAGAAATTGCGACANTTGGTTTAGTATTCATTAGGGATCAATTCCTTTAATAATATAGTTTGGAAAAATGATACTATGAATACGGTTCTTTTAAAAATATTTTCTTTAATAGAGTAATTTTTATTAATATTATTTTTGTTTGGTCAAAGTAGAAAGAGAGTAGTGGAGACAGAAGAGAAATGGCACCATTTCATATATCGTATCTCAAGGTGAGATACGACATATGAAATGACACTACTCCATTTCACTTCTTACTTTTCTTTGTTGACTGTCACAATTTGAGAAATTGCGACACTGTTGTGACACATTTTTCCAATTGTGACATTGAATATTTTTAGCCTTTTTTGCAAGCTTTTTAGATATTCTTTCAATTCTCATTGGTCAAATATGCTTTTTTTCTTAAATTTCTCAAAAAATGACCATTGCATGTTGCATGGTCTCCTGCGTCCGAGTGCTTCTTTTTGTTTCTCCTTGCATGTGCATGTCGGAAATTTACTCAAAGATGTCATGATATTTTCAGATTCCGTAATGACTTTTAAAATTGTGAAGATATCATATTATGTGATGACATTTGAGATTACGTCACAACTTTTAAAATTGCCCAATTACATAAGTAAACAGAAGATATCATGTTATGTGACAACATTTCAGATTGTGTCACTATATTTCACATTGCGTCAATGATATTATGTGATGACATTTGAGATTATGTGATGACTTTTGAAATTGCTTGTCGACATTTAAAATTGTGTGACAACACTTGCCATAACTCTATAAATACATCCACAACACAGTTGAGAAATGCACGGTGATTAGTAATCATCACACATGCTTGTAAGAAAGAGTTGTAATTCAGAAAGGAAACACTGTGAAGCTTGAAAGTGCAGTATGAGTTTGCAAAGATTGAAAGTGTTGTGCAAGTTTGTGGTAATTGAGATTAAAGTTTAAATATTTTGAGCTTCTAAATATACGTTTATTTAATTATTTTTTATTAAATTATATACAGTAGTGTAATATATATTTTATATTAGAATATTGTTAAAAATAAATGTGTTATTGTAGTTTAATATTTTGAGGCTTCTTAAGTTTAAGTTACGTGGACATTTTTATGTGAACAATACTAGTGAAGTATTTGCCAATTTTTTTTATTAACAACCGTACTTTTAAATTTTCATCAATACTTATACACTTTACACCGTACTTATAAATTATTTTTCATATTAAATACCAATTACAATGTGTAGAGTCTATGAGTATTAATGGAAAATGATTACAAAATACTGTAGTTATATATAAATAAATTGTTACTTAATATGAAAATAATTATTATAGAAATGTGATAATATTTATATAGTAATAGTGTTTAAAAAATAGATAGTTAATATGAATTGTTTATATACTAATAGTACATAATAAACAGTTTAGGACAAAGATCCATATTTTAATATATTTCAATGGTTGGATGTACGATGGGGCTCAAGGCGTAATGTATCAAGGTCCGAGCTCCATTGGGTTAAACTTGAGGAACATATGTAAACTAAATAGATTAAAATATTTTTTCCCCACCAAATTATGTCTTCAAACAAATCAAGTGGTTGACAAGATAATTTATAGATTTTTTATATCTGTCAATCCATTATTTTTTATTTTATTTCCATTGAGATCTGATGCCAATGTTGAGATGATGTTTGAGAGTAATGCTCAACATAATACTCTAGGTCCAATTGAGATATATATGAAAATTGACACTGTGGAGGATGAGATTGGTGGAGATGGTGATTTAGTTAGCTTAAGTTTAATTTCTCATTCATTTCCCTCATACAGTCAAGTGGGTTTGAGATTTTAAAGATGTTATCAACTAGATGTTACTACTTTTTACATTCACAATTCTTATCTTAGTTCTAGTTAAATTAGTATGTCACCATGTCTTGGAGACTATGATTATAGTGACATGTGGTTGAGTTCAGATACAAGGCAAGTAGCGAGCATAAAAGAAACTAAACGTAGTTCTGGTCACGAAGACCGGGTTATGAGTTCTAGTAACTCTCCTATTGATCCATTGATTGATACAAGTCATGATGACGAAGATTTCAATGAAGACGTAGATGAAGGAGTAGTGACTTTGATGGTGAATAGTTATTGGATTGAAATGTTGATACTGCTATTAGTGATGGAACTGGTTGTAGCACATCACAAAATGCACAACCACTGTAATATAGTGTTCTGATAAGTCATTATTCATATGTCAATCACAACGCTTTCCGGATAGCTGGTGATGTTGGAAGAGTAGGTAGTGGAGAGTAGTAAAGAGGCCAAGAGTTATATGTTGGGCAAAGATTTCAATTAAAAGATGCGCTACAACTTGTTATTAGAAAAAAAAAAAAAAAGTTCATCCACATGCATCAAACATTTCCAGTGAATGAGTTAGACTGTCAGGTGTGGAGCCTAATATGTTCGAAATATAGTAATGGGTGCAACTGGCGACTTAAAGCTTGCTTAAGGAACAAGAGTAAATGATGGCATATCGAAAAATACAATGGTCCATATACTTGTACATCTCTCACTCTAACATAAGTCACAATAAGCTGAATAATAATGTGATTGTGTCTGTCATTTATAGAATGGTTAGTGTTGCAACGTCTTTTTCGAAACGCAAAGCGGAGCGGCGAAACCCCCCACGAGAAAAATAAAAGATAAAGTGCATGATATGATGCAAAAGAATGGAGTCTCCACCGATCGTTTTATTCCATTTTTAAACAAATGAAATGTTGCGATTTGACACCTACAAGATTTGGTTTACGTTTAGAGTTTAGATTCGGGGGTTGATTACGTGTAGGGATGGTATTAGCACCCTACGATGTCCATTCTTAGAACGGTTACCTATTTAATTTTTTGTTATCTCTTAAAGTGAATTAAATTGATCATAACATTATATTTAAAATAAATTAACATTATTAGGTCCCACTAATCCTTCTGGCAAAACTTAAAGGATGCCTCAAAACTATCAGATAGAGTTTGTGATTGTCATTACAATCCTCCCCTAATCTATTTCGTCATAAGCAAGTTTTAACATTTTTACTATATAAGTAATAATTAGATAATATACGAAATGTAATTTTATTATGCATGTTGAAAAAAAATGGGTTTGAGATTTGTGACAAAAGATTTTTTATTGAATGTATTTTTTTAGTCCACCAGTGCATTTGGAAAGGCCAAATGGACACTCTTCACCTCCGGAATGTCAAGGAGTCGCTGTCATCACAGCTATCCTCAATTATTCCCTGTCGGTACTTTTAATTTATACTTTAAGGTAAATAAAAGTACGATATTATACATAAATAAGATTTTTTTTGGAGAATTATACATAGAAAAGATTTTTATCGGGAGTTAGTCTCAAGCCCTACCAGTACCTCTAAAAAAACTAGAGAAACTCTTTTACCTCTGGGATGTCAAAATATCGTCATCATTATGATTAATTTTGATTATTCCTTCGTCAATAATCTTATTCTAACATAAGTAAAATGTAATGACATGAATTAAAATGTAGTAGGTAAATACTAGAAAAACATTAATAAAAAAATGATATCGAGAATTTTATTGGCAACACCAGTACCTTTGGCATAACTAAAAAATTTATCCTTCACCTCAAGAACATTAGAAAAAATTGTCAACACAATTATTCTTTAACTTAATCCATCGTTGGAGTTTAATTTTATTTACAACAAAGAGAATTAAGTATAATATAAAATGCATAAAGCATAAAAATAAAACAAACAAAGACCCATAAGATAAAGAGTAATAATAACAATAAGACAATAAGTGAAGAATAAATAAAAATTATAAATTAAATAAATTAATTAAAATGACTCAAAACAAATAAATAAACATATTTGGGCCAAATTCTATTTTAGCCCAACTAGTCACTAAAATAACATCAAAAAAATAAAAATAAAAATAGTATGGGAAATAAATAGGCCCAAACAAATTAATAACCTAAAAACTATCATACTAAACCAACCAAATAAAGAGGCCCACGAATTTTGGTCCAAGCTGACAAGAGAAGCAAAGGAAAATGAAATAGATGCCCATGATAATTGATCTAACAAGTCAAATAAACAAACTTAAGCCCAAATGAATTAACAATCCAAAAGCTATCATATTAAACCAACAAAATAAAAAGGCCCACGAATTTTGGTCAAATAGCCAAACAAAACACAACATTCTCTAAAATAAACACACTTTAAAACGTAGATTACAAATAGCAGCAAAAGGAATTTGTGAACCCACGGCAAGGAGGAAGAAGAAAGGGGAAAAACGTAGCAAGGGGGAAAGTACAGCAAGCATGGATTTTCTCTCGAATTCAAGGGGAGAAAGCATGGATTTTGTCTCTACTTCTCAACCATTGGTGGCAATTGATTTTTCCTTTTTTATTTATATACGTGAGAAGAATTTAGCATAAAAAAGAATGATGAGATAGTGTTAATACCTGGATGCCTATTGTATTTTCTCCTCCTCCTAACTTTCTGAGACTTCTCCTATGAATTTTTGGTTCTCTCTGTTTGTTTCTTTCTATTTTGCTATTGAGTTTCAATTCTCTCTATTTGTCCCCTTTGCTCTAATTTGTGAAACTTTTATAGTCGAAGCTTTGTGCAAGTTGCACTAGTAACTTACTGATGTGCTTTTCTTGTTTTCTACTTTCAAGCTGCAAGGGGCATGGCGGGGTGGGTTGCCGGACTGGTGAACAACATTTTGTTGAAAGCTGGATTACTGTCTTGCGTGTTGCCTACAATAGCATTTATTTCTTCTTTGCTTTTTATTATTCTTTATTTTTAATAATAATAATAATAATAATAATAGTTTTTTTTTGTATTTTTGTAATCTTTTTAAGTTTTTATATATTTTTTGTGATTTTTTGTTGGCATTTCAACATTTTTAGTTGTATATGCTTTATTTTATAATATTGAAATGTTTCAATTGAGCACATAGAAATATGGTTTCAAAGACCATGATCCAAAAAATAATCTGTCACAATGTCCTTTTTGGGAATGCGATGCAGAGCGGCAAAACACCCCACGAGAAAAATAAAAGATAGGGTTCATAATATGATACAAAAGAATGGAGATGCCACCAATCATTTTATTCCATTTTTAAATGAATGGAATGGTGCGATTAGACACCTAAAAAAAAGAAAGGTCTGCATTTTCAGAGTTTGGATTCGGGGGTCGATTATATGTAGGGAAGGTATTAGCACCCTGCAATGCCCGTCCTTAGAACGGTTACCTATTTAATCAATTGTTATCTTTTCTAAATGAATTAAATTGATCCTAACATTATGTTTTAAAATAAAGTAATATTTGACTAGGTCTCGCTAGTTCTTCTAGCAAAACCTAAAGGATGCCTCAAGACTATTGGGTAAAGATAATGATTGTCATTACAATCTTCTCTCAATCTATTCTGTCATGAGCAAGTTTTAACATTTTTATTATTTGAGTGGTAATTACAAAATGCAATTTATTATGCATGCTAGAAAAAAGGAGTTTGAGATTTGTGGCAAAAGATTTTTTATTGAAGGTCTTTCTTTAAGTCTACTAGTACATCTGAAAAGATTAAAAGGACGTTTCTTACCTCTGGAGTGTCAAGGAATCGTCGTCATCACAGCCATCCTTAATTATTCACTTGTCGGTACTTTTAATCCACATTTTAAGGTAAATAAAAGTATGATACTATGCATAGAGAAGATTTTTTTGGAGAATTATGCATAGAAAATATTTTTATCAGGAGTTAACCTCAAGTCCCACCAGTACCTCTGACAAAACTAAAGAAACCCCTTTATCTCCAGAATGTCAAAATATTGTCATCATTATGGCTAATTTTGATTATTCCCTCGTCAGTAATCTTATTCTAGCATAAGTGAAAACAATGATTAAATATAATATGATGAATTACAATATAGCAAATAATGCTAGAAAGATAGTAATTGGAAAGATAAAACGATATTGAGAATTTCATTGATCACACCAGTACCTCTGGCATAACCAAGAAATATATCCCTCACCTAAAATTATCAACACAATTATTTCCTAACTTAATCCGTCGTCGGACTTTAATTTTATTTACAATGGTTAAGTATAATGTGAAATGTATGAAACATGTAAAGTGAATAAGATGAAATAAATTAGTGCCACTAATTAGGATAAAATAAGAAATGATAACAAGAAATATAAAGAACAAATAAAAATGAATAAATAAGAATAACCCAAAAACAAAACATGAGTCCTAAATAGATGGGTTCCAAAAGAAAAGAAATAAATAAAAAATATATTGAACACTATAACCCTAAAACAAAATTAGTGAAATAACCTAGTCCAAAAAAGAACAAACTTTTAATCCAACAAATAAAGAAATGAAATAAAATGCATAAATGGACTGGCCCAAATTAAAGAACATTATGACAAAAAGCTAAGATAAAAAAAAATAAGTTAGGCTACTAGCCCAATTCGTGGGCTTGATCCAATAAATACATAAGCCCAAAACAAAATGGACCAGCCCACATGAACCCAAAAGAATTAAACCCAATCCAACAATAACAAAACCTAAACAAATAGCAAATGGCCCATCAGGACTTAAACCCACCAGCAAAGTAAATGAAGGAAAAGCTAGCCAATAGATTGGCCACTTCGGCCCATATAGCAAACAAAGGTCCAAATTAAACACAAATATAACAAAAGTCACCAAACGTCCAGCCTAAACTAATATGACAACAAAGAAACAAAGAAGCAAAAAAGAAACCAAGAGCTTTACTAAGCCCACGAAATTTGAACCACATAAACCCAAATAATTAACAAACCCAAACGAAAACACCATAAAACCCAAATCAAATAATAATAATAAAAAGGCCCTAAACAAAGAAACAACAAGTGACCTATTTCGGCCATAACAAAACATAAACTTCCTATGCCCTTAACAATAGAAGGCCCATATATACACTAAAAGGACTTGGTAAATAAACTTTAAAAGAAAGAAATCAGAAACAATACCAAATAAAGACATACGAGAAGAATAGAGAGGAGAGACGGGGAACAAAGGAAAAAGACGCAAGACCTCATCTCTTGGCTTTGGGGTTCAAAATTTGGTTCTAGCTCATTGAACTAGTATGCCCAGGTAAGGATCTTTCTCTTAAAATTTCTCTAGTTCTCTCTCTATTTCTCCTATTAGGTTTTATTTCTCTCTCTAGAAAATAAGTCTCTTTCTCTAATTTGGGGCTTTTCTCCTTCTAATTTGGTTCCATTGTTTCTTTTTAAACTCTATGCATGCACATAAATATTTATAGGTTTTATTCTATGATAGATTTTGGGGGTTCTCTCTAATTTGGTGTCTCTGTTTGTCTTAAAAAAAAAAAAGAAAGGGAAGGGGTGGAGCCACCACCACTAGTGGCACCACCCTTCCTTGCTTCGAAAACAAAAATGGAGAAGGCAAGAGATTTGAAATTTAGAGCTAATCCATATACCCAGAAGCTGAGAAACTAAATAGAAAACGATGATATGTAACTGTGAGTGAGTATGAAGTGAGTGTACCGTAAATGATTTATGTGAGTGCAACAAGTGGAAATTTAACACAAAGAATGAGCAATGAGAAAATGTTAATACTTTAATCAGTAGAAATATTTCTCTTTCTTATGCTACAAATTTTCTTAGTATCCTTCTCAGAATTCTTTGTTATCTTTGGACTTCTTCTTTGTTACTGTGTATTTCTCTCTTTGTATATTCGTACTTCTCTATTTGTATCCTAGTGTTTTCTTTGTATCTGCTTGGAGCTTTTTATAGCCAAGGGTTGGAGTTAGTTGCTAAACTAAACTTCTCCCATTTGCAGGTTGTGCAGCCATATAAGGCAAGGATGATCAGTTTTCAAATGGGTGGTGTCATCCTACAACGACAATGGAGCTGGCTAGCAAAAAATGTCAAAGGTTACTTCTGTTGCACTTTGATCTCTTTTGTCATTTTTTGGACAATATCTTTTACTTTGAAAAAAATAGAAAATACGTTTTGTAACCCATTTGATTTGTATTTATTCTTTCTGCTTTTGTTTTTTTTTTTTTTTGTAATACCTGGGCCATTTGAATAATAAAAAAAAAACAATATACCCATAAGTGCAAATTTGGGTATCAACATAATCCATGTGCAAATTTGGGTGTCAACAGCTGCCCCATTTTGCTCATCTATTTATATATAAATGACAAGCAAAGAGTTGATCCAAATTTGTACGAGGCATGAAATGAAGGTTCATGTGAATTTACTTTTATGGGTTTAAATTAAACTATCATCTATACCAAAACCATAGAAGAAAGTACCTGGGTTGGAGTAGATAATATATTGGAAAAAGGAGAAAAAGAAAAAAGCAGGGGAAGTCCAGGTCTTGATAAAACAAGACAAAAAGAAGAAAATGATGGAAATGTTTCCTGTATTTTGAACAAAGATAAACTGGAGTGACACACGTTAATTAAAGCGAAGTGCTTTACATGTTGTAATAATGTACAAAAATCATAGTACCAATTAACCAAACTCTTTGCTGTTTCCTTTTTCTTGATGCAGGGAAAAGTGGGATCTCATCTGGGACAATCATTGCAATTGTTGTTCCAATTGCTGTCGCTGTGCTGCTGTTTATTGTGGGTATTTGTTTCTTAAGGAAAAGAGCGAGAAACAAGTATGACTCTGTACGCGAAGGAAAAGGTGAAGAATCACAAAAGTGAATTTAAAATTTTATTATCTGTACGAGATGGAAAAGGTGAAGAATCACAAAAGTGAATTTAAAATTTTATTATGTTCGCATATTCTGATGTTGTAATTTTATCTCCTATACATACTATTTGGCTGTATAGATGTAAATGACATCACCACCTTGGAGTCATTGCAATTTGATTTTCGTACTATTGAAGAGGCCACAGACCATTTCTCAACTAGTAACAAGCTTGGTGAAGGTGGCTTTGGTGAGGTTTACAAGGTACTAAGCCAGTATGCTTTCTTTGTTTCTTTATAACATGGAGAGTATACCACTCTTTATACCATTTACTTATATTTACAAACTTCAGGGGAGGCTTTCTAGTGGACAAGAAATAGCTGTCAAGAGGCTCTCAAAAAGCTCTGGACAAGGTGGAGAAGAATTTAAGAATGAAGTGGTACTGGTAGCCAAGCTTCAACACAGAAATTTAGCGAGGCTTCTTGGATTTTGCTTGCAAGGAGAAGAAAAGATACTTATTTACGAATTTCTGCCTAACAAGAGCCTTGACTATACTCTTTTCGGTGGGTTTATCTTATGGGATTTCTGTTCCGTATAGAGTTTAGATGACTGCTGTAAGTTCATTTTCCAAATTCTGTCAGATTCAGCATATATGAAACCAAAGCTAGAGGAAATTCTTCATTATTAATGACAAAGCTATTGATTGTTCGCTATCTTAACAAAATCATGCTAAGTTTTTTCCTTTAATGTCTTTCTATATTTGAACCAAACTACTCATTTTTATTTGATATTTTTCTGATGATTTGAATATTTTGTTTGATGTGTAGATTCTGAAAAGCAAAGAGAGTTGGATTGGACAAGGCGTTACAAGATTATTAGAGGGATCGCCCGAGGGATTCTTTATCTTCATGAAGATTCTAGGCTTAGAATCATACACCGTGATCTTAAAGCTAGCAATGTATTGTTGGATGGAGATATGAATCCCAAAATCTCGGATTTTGGCATGGCAAGAATATTTGGAGTTGACCAAACTCGAGGAAATACTAGTAGGATTGTTGGGACGTAGTAAGTACAAATCCTCATATCTTTATGAAAGAATCTAACT
This sequence comes from Cercis canadensis, assembly GCA_003255065.1. Classification (NCBI taxonomy): domain Eukaryota; kingdom Viridiplantae; phylum Streptophyta; class Magnoliopsida; order Fabales; family Fabaceae; genus Cercis; species Cercis canadensis. The sequence continues at coordinate 11,640 of QAOA01007541.1, read as the reverse complement.
AATAAAATCAGTTCAAACGTGTCAATGGTTTCAAACGAAATACAGATTTTTTTTTTTTTACTTTTAAGACTCCCGGTTTCTTTCTCCCTTGCTTACAGTGCTGCTACTGATGGTTTTGGTTTTTAGTGGTTATATGGCTCCTGAGTATGCAATGCATGGGGAATTCTCTGTCAAGTCTGATGTTTACAGCTTTGGAGTCCTCATTATGGAGATTCTAAGTGGCAAGAAGAATAGCTCTTTCTATCAAACAGATGGTGCTGAGGACCTTTTGAGCTATGTGAGGACAACAAACACTAAAATCTTATCGTCCTTGGGTTAATTCATGTCTAATTATGTGCTTCAAATGGAAAGGAAACTTAAGTGATCTCATCATAACAAATGCTTGATGAAATTTTAATGCAGGCTTGGAAACTTTGGAAGGATGGAACACCCTTGGAGATGTTGGAGCCCGCATTAAGAGTGTCCTCCAATACAAGTGAAGTTATAAGATGCATCCATATTGGTTTACTCTGTGTTCAAGAAGATCCAGCGGATAGACCCACAATGCAAGCAATACTTCTCATGCTGGATAGTTCCTCCTTTTCTCTGCCGACACCTAAACAGCCTGCATTTTTCCTGCACAGTGGTTAAAGGTCAGTTGACAATTAATAATGATCTCTAATATAATTAATTTTAATTTTTTGTATATACTATTACTAGTCATGAACATTTCACTTAATTAATAACANAAGCTTGTCCCAATCTAATTGATGGAAAGAAATTACATTGCTGGGTTGTAAAGATGGGTTTTGAGCAGAATATATTTGTTGCTGCTTCCTTGATCCATATGTATTCATAGTTTGGTGCTTTAGATGTGGCTGATGTGGGCTCTTAGAATGCTATGATTTTTGGATTTTGCCAAAATAAAAATGCAGTAGAGGCATTAGATGTCTTGAATAGCATAAAAATTGAGGGGTTAAAGATAAATTCGATTACTGTGTCAAACTAAGTCAAGGAAGAACAAAAAGAAACAAAATTAATAAACAAACTGTTTTGAACGTTAAAATATTATTTTTATAATAAAATATATCTAAATAATATATTTTATAAATTCAGGTATTTAAAATATTATATTTTAATTATATATATTTAAAATTTATAAAAATTTATCAAATATTCCATCCAAATACAATTTAAGGATTTATTTGAGGCGTTTTTCAATGTAAAAAGTTAGAACTGGCTCTTTGCTTAATAAAAATAAAGAAAAATAAAATATTAAAATGAATAGGAAAGTTGCAAAAATTCATCATCCTACTAAAACCTTTGTCCAAACAGACTGGAAGGTGCTCTGCAAATGCCAAATATGTATACTTCAGATGTTTAGGTAGAGGCTTTAGCTCTAGCTTGGGTGGCTGCACTGAAGAGGGCAGTAATCTGGGTGGCTGAATGTCAATCTCTGCAGATTGAATCTCCTCATGATCGTGGTTATGGCATCTTCAATTTGAGCATCTTAATTTCAAAAGTTTGGAGCTGCTATCTAATAAAGAGATGGTGAAAGGACTCCCTTGCATCAACCATTCGGACCAGCTTTGCGAAGGATGTTTACTTGGGAAGCAATTCAGAGTAAGACCAAGATGCCTACTCCAGAGTACTCTGTAATTTGCTCTGTTTTTCTCTCCTTGTTTACCCTCTTGGCCTTTCTAAGCAAAGCAGCTCCAATTTACAGTGCTCATTACTGTACAGACTCCATCACCTACAAACCAAACACCATTCCAATCCAATTTGAATCTCCTCCTCTCTTCTCTTACTTCCAACGCCAACCTCGGTAACAGTTTCTACCGGACCAAGACCGGCGGTGCCGCCCCCGACGTTGTCACGGACCTCTTCCTCTGCCGTGGTGACATTCTCACCGCCGGCTGTCATGACTGTGTCACCGCCGCAGCCAAAGAGATATTACATCGATGCCCTGTTGAGAAAGAGGCCATAATCTGGTACGGCTAGTGTATGGTGCGTTACTCGAACCAGTATCTGAACAACATAGTCCCTGGAATGGAGTTGATGAATAACAAGAGCATAGCTACCCCGGACCGGGATCGGTTCAATCAATTGCTAGCAGGCTTGTTGAATTCTCTTGCAACGAAAGCACAGAATGCACAGGATAAAAAGTTTGCGACCGAGGAAGTGAATTTCACAAGCACAGAGACCCTTTACGGCTTAGTGCAGTGCACGCCGGAGTTGTCACTCTTTGACTGCACCATGTGCTTCAAAAGCGCCATAGCTTCTGTTCCGATTTGCTGCGATGGAAAACTAGGAGCAAGAATTTTGCTTCCAGGGTGTAATATTAGATATGAACTCTACCCGTTTTACAATAGCACTGTACCACTGCCACCAGCAACTCCACCAGTAGGCTCAGGTATACTACTATTAGCATGCTCGTAAAGGCTTTTGATAGTGGCTTTGGTTTGGATTAAGCATTGATTCTGCTAATTTTGGTGCAGGAAGAAGCCATGTTTCAGTCGTTCTTGCATTTGTTATCCCAATTGTTCTTTCGCTGGCGCTTTTTGTTCTTGGTTTCTTCTCCTTAGGAGGAAAGCACGCGAAAAGTATGATAGAACGTTGGAGGAAAGGGGTAATAATACGATTCTGTGCTTTAACTTTGTGCTAAGCTGCAAGCTCTGTTGTTTTAGACCATTTTCTTTAAATTGGAATATAATGTTATAACTAGTAGTCCTTGCAATTTGGATCGTGCAGGATAGAGCAATGCCTCTCAAAACACAATAAGAAGAGTTACGAATTATTGAAGTATTGGGACATGTGACAACAGAAATTATTGGTGTTTGATGCGCTGTTATAAGCTTTGGAAGGAAGCAGCAACCACAAAACTATGTGCTCACAAAGATCTACCTCTTACACTAAACTCTAAGCAGCTTTTAATCTAAACGGTTGTTATTGAGTAAACTTACAAATCAGTCCTTGAAAAATTTCAGTTTTGACAAAATGATCCCTGAAAGATACAAAACAACAAAATCGTCTTCCAAAGGTGCAACATTCATAACAAAATGGTCTTCCGTTAGTGTGGGCTGTTAGGCATGGACGGAATGGCTGAAGTGGCATCTTTAATGCTTATGTGGCCGTTAAGGACATGTGTGACAATTTAAAATGTCATGTGAACAACTGATATGTCATTTTTTTTTAAAAAAGAAAAAAAAAAACTGAAGCAAGGCACTAGTTTTGGCCAAGCGGTGTTGTATCTGTTGTGGTCTTCATCTAGTTTCATCCTCTTGCATTTCTCTGTACTGCTCTGTAAAAAAACCCTAACCTCCATTTACGAAGCTGAACCTCTTCTTCTTTTTCTCATTCTCTTCACTCTACTTGGAGCCATTGGACCTTTAGGTGTCCTCTTCTTCGTTGATGACTCTCCCACTGTTGTCGAAGGGGCAGTTGGATTGAGATCAGCTATGGGTTTCCCAAAAGGAGGTATGAAATCGGTGGTTAAGCTGTCGGTTAAAATTTTAAGTTCCACAGAAAAATAAATAAGACACTTGAATTCAGATTCTGAAGAATAGTTGTTGGAAGTTCCAAAAAAATGTTTATGTAAATAATCGTTACTAAAATTCCTTTACAAAGAGAGAGCAGCTTGATTTGATAGTTGAGAATCAGCACTTCAATTTATTTATTTTCGTGCATCTTCATTTCATGTTTTATTATCTCTGCTTTTACATGTAGAGGGGAGCTTCTATTTTACATATAGCAAATAAGGTGCTGATTGCTTCTTTGGATATAGCTTGGGAACAACTACCCTTCCTTCTCCATCAGATAGTAGTAACTTCGAAGTGTTCCCCAGAATGCTTTTTCCAGCACCTCTTGGCAAATCCCGTGGAATAAGTAACAGAGACCATTTATACGACACATTGGGTTCACTTCCGATTTCAAAGCAAGGGAGGAAGAAGGGGGTATTAGCAAATCAGATTCTTGATGAGACTACAACAGATACGACACCGCTTGGCCAAAACTAGTGCCTTGCTTCAGTTTTTTTTTTTTTTTTTTTTTTTTTTTTTTTAATGTCACATCAGCTGCTCACGTGGCATTTTAAATTGTCACACATGTCTCTAATGGCCACATAAACATTTAACGGTGTCACGTCAACCATTCCGTCCATGGTTAACAGTCACACTAACGAAAAACTATTTTGTTATAGATGTTGCATCTTTGGAAGACGATATTGTTGTTTTGTATCTTTCAAGAATTATTTTGTCGAAACTAAAATTTTTTAAGGATTGATTTGTAAGTTTACTCTTTTATTATTATGCAAGCAATTGGGTATAGGGATCTATTTCTCAGTCAAATGTTGATTTAATGAGGGACAACCTCAAAACTGTTGAGTGTCCACTTGCAAGTGCTTTGTAGTGGTTGTTTGATTTGAAATATGCCAGCACTAGGTATCTATTGTAATTTAATTTTAGTTGACATTTTGAAGTGAATTCAATGGTTCTAGAGACTTGTAATTTTCTTTTATGAAACATCAACTTTGAACGCATATTTCGTTTGACTATTATTTTGCTAGTCTCATTCTAGAACAAACCATAACCTTATATGCCAACAAAGTTAATACGTATCCTATATGTGATTTGTTTTCTAGAAAAATATGCATACGAGAAATGCATGTGCAACTGATTTTTTTTTTTTTAAAAAATATTAAACATTTGTATTGCCTAGTTCGGACACTCAAAAATGTTTTCTTCTCTTCTTTGATGTAAATAAGGCGAATGTTTTTAAAACATATTAGTCATTATTTTTGCAAACATATTTAATACAACTGTTAAATGGAAATTGACTTCTTATTAGGAAAATGTTTTTAAGAAAAATAATATAGTTTTAGGAAACTTATTCATTTTATGTTGTTTGAATAAAATAATAAAATCTATTATCATAAAAAGGCATAAAAAATAAAGAGATTTGAAATTTTACTCTTTAAAAATATTAAGGGCAAAGATTGGTTTGATAGAAAGAAGAGATATGTAGCGTTTTATTTTTTTATTTTTAATACTTAAGGTATTCTCACACCTTTTAGATATGAGATTAATCTTTGTTTGGGATAGAAATAGTAATTGGTAAATTCCTCTTAACAAATAGAATTTCAAATATTCGAACTTAAGACTTTTGGCCTATAATGCCTTAGAGTTTAGCCTGCTTCAAATTAAGTCAACATCTTGTTAGTATATGTAACGTTGTTTTTATAATAAGGACATATGGGTTTAATTTTTAGAAAAACCAATTAAAAGAACAAAGATAAAGGTTGGTCATCTAAAATTTTATTCTCCACTTTTCATTTCTAGTTTCTAGATACCCTATATGCGCCTTTTATTAGACAGGCTTCAGTTCAATTAGTTAAGTTAATTACTTAACTTCTTAGTTAGCCACGTCATATCAATACACGTCATAATAGTTAGTTAGAGAAGTCAGATAGTAATGTAGCTTCATGGTTAGATTTGATTTGATCTTATTGGCCAATTATGTATACACGTTATGTATGTATTTCAGTAGCATAAATACTCCTGTATCAGAAGGAAAACATTCAATTCAATTCAATACAGAATTCATTTTTCTGCAAGTTCTCTTTCTCTGAGCTTGGTACATATTCTCTGCACCAAGACTTGATATGGTATCAGAGCAATCTTGCTCTTCCGTCTTTCTACATTGAAGCTTGATTGTATCGAGTTTTCTTTGCTTTCCTCTGATTTTTTTCTTGAATCGAGTCATCAATGGCAACTTCCACTGTCAATGATGCTTCAAACCCTTTTCTTCCTTCATCCTTCGGATTCCCCAGGACTCACTCTGGTGTCACAAGTACTCACTGGAGAAAACTACAATTCTTGGCGCCGAGCTATGAGTAGGGATGGCAATTTTTCCCATACCTGATGGGGCCCCGGTATTTTTACCCGGTCGGGTACGGGTATGGGGCAAAAAGATGGGGATGGAGAATTTTATGGGTAATTATATAGGGGCGGGTCTGGGGATGGGTAAGCCCCGCCCCGCCCCGTACTGTTCACATAATATATATATAATATATTATATATTTTTTTTTTTGAAACTTTTATTGATAAAACGACGTAGTTTTTGGTTCATGCTTTCCCACTTATACACTAACCCCCTCACTCCCCCGAGCTGTCATTCTCTTTGCCCAAAACTTGAACTGAATTCCCTAATCTTTCATTCTCTAAACTCTCTCTCCCTCTGTCCCTCATTCTCTCTGGTGGTGGTATCGCTGTATCTGCCAGAGCTATCCTCTTTTCGGCCGGTGAGGTGAGTCCATATGCACCTTTATTTCTGCCTTTGTGCTTTCTTTGTTTTCCTCTATGATTATGTTAGCTTGATGTAGTATTTGCTCTCTCTGTACAATCTCCTTTGTTTCTCCCTCTGATGTATGAACTCTAAAGTTTATGATGTGTGAACTCTGCCGGAGCTATCCTCTGATGTGTGAACTCTGAAGTGTCACAAAGTAAACCCATAGCTATCATAAAGCAGGTCCTATGGAATTGTTTTTTAATTTTTTTTGAATTCAAATGGAGCTTTATTTTTGTTGAACAAGTGAGCTTGTTGATTCTTTGAATTGTACATTTACTGAAATTGCTGAAAAAATGTGTACAGAGGAAGATCCTGTAAGCACGCATTTCAACTTTTGTTTTAGAACTGATAATTTATTGGCAACATTTTGCTTCCTTTATTAAATTGTCTTCTTCTTCTCAAATCTTCATGTTTCTAATTGCTTGATCATCAATTAGTTGATTAGATAATTACAATGAGACTGGGAGGTAATTTGTAATTAAAGATCATAGAGATTAAGAACAGAGGTTGTATGTAGGATAGGAATATACATCCATGGTCTGTGTAGCTATTTAAAAAGAACCATAGAATTAAATGAATTTCTAGGTTGTTCGCAATTCACATAGGAATATCGTGGGTTCATAACTTAGAAATACTTTTGTTTGACTTTGGGAAAGGCTAATAAATAATTTAGGGTTCTTGGCTAGCAATTAGGAAGAATGTTCTTGGTTAATGAATTAAGAATAGCAAATCGGAATAGCTATGGTGAAATCAAACGCCCTAAATATTTTCTATCTTGATAATTCTATTAATTTACTGGTTTAGTTTGTTATTTTGCTGGTTTAAGTTTGTTTTCATCCTATTTTAGTTGTTTCTTGAAAATATCTCCATATTGATTGATTAGATAAAATTAAGGTTAATCCAATTTCGGTAGTTGATACATTAGTCCTCGTGAGAACGATAACTCTATCTCATCTTATTACTTGGAAACGATAACGTACACTTGCGTGAAGGTTTCTCACAACAATACGTATTAACTTTGTTGGCATATAAAGTTATGGTTTATTCTAAAATGAGACTAGCAAAATAACAGTCAGAAACGAAATCTGCGTTCAAAGTCAAGTTTCATAAAAGAAAATGACAAGTCTCAAACTTTGCTGGCGGGGCAATGCTTATTCTTGGATTGCTACCTTGTGATTCCTAAGTCTCAAACTTTGCAAGCAAAGCAGTGTTACGTTTTGCAGAAGGAAAGCGATAGTAAAAAGTCATCTCTAGAACTGATTGCATTTTATTCAATATTGGCCTAAATGACCCACAGATATTATATTATTTCCATATCTAAAGTTTCAAAATGAGCAAGTAGAAACTTAATATTCCAAGAGCTTAAACATCGGTCATAAGCTGCTATTGTTATGACTCGTTAACTAGCTAACCACTTAGACTTATATACCTATCTTTATTCAAAACCTCGTAAATTCAAGGCTTAATTGCAATTTTGGTCCCCCTATTTTAATGAAGTAAACGATTCGATCCCCCTTCTTTAAAAGTGAACTATTTCACCCTTCTATTTTAACAAAAGTTACATTTCTAGTCCCTCCGTCCATTAGCCGTCTAAAATTAAACAGAAGTGCTGACCTGGCATTTGAATCAGCTGATTTAAGTCATGTGACATGCACATGGCTTTTAAATTGCCAAAACTAACCTTATAAACAAAAAAAAAAGAATGCTTGGTCATTTTTCCCAATTTAGAACCCTAAATCGCAAAAGGGGATGAAAGGGAACCTTAATTTCAAGGGAAAATCAACAATTTAAGGTTTAAAATTGTAATTCTTTGCCAAACCTAAACTTCCGAAGTAAACCAACAAAGAAAATGTATAAAATGTCAAATTTCAAATCCTTTGCCAAATACTCTGACAATTTCACATCAAATTTACAACTCCAAAATGCAGCAATTTTGGACCAGAATATTGTACCAAAACAACAATCCTAAACCAAAATACTAAGGTACCAATTTAGTAAATCCAAAATAATAATTCTGGTTCCAAAACAAAAGTACAGTAAACCTAAAGTACCAATTAGATGTCTTTCTTTGTCTTCCCAATCATCCCACTCCTCTGTGAACTTCATTCTACTAAGTCAAATTTTCTTTTTCCACCGAGTTTCATGAAGTCTGGTTGTGATGCACTTTCAGGTCTCTGTTCTGTTGAATTCTTATGTCCATGTGATGGTAGGGGCTGTGAGCAGTTAGGTTTTTTAGGCTGCATCTTTGCTGGTCTTTGTTTGGTAGGAGCAAGCATGGTTTTTTTCCCATTTATTTTCCAATTGGGGTCCTCAAAGTTTATCCCCATCCCAACAGATTGCTTCTTCTTGAATTTCTAGAACACAAAGTAAAGGAAAAAGTATTGTTAAAGTCAATCAAATAATGTTAAAGACCAAATTTTAGATATGCTGAGAAAATATACTTTGTTCCCTCCTTTAGGAATCTCTCTATCAGCTCTTGTTTTGCCTTTACAACTTCTAGCATTGTGGCCTAAATTGCCACATTTCCTACATTTGACAGTACGGCATTGCCTTCCAAGTTTGTTAGGATTTGTAGGCTCATCATTGGCTTTGTTTCTATTCACCTTTGGCCTACCAGGAGCTCTTCTTAGGAGAGGAGGAGCAATGGGTTCCTTGTCAACTCTTGGCCAAAGCTTAGGGCCATTAATTGGCTGAATGAAATTGGTATAACATTTAACAAAGGTCTCCCTTCTACAAGTAAGCAGAAAACAAAATTAGTCAATGGCTATATATATGAAATAAAAACATTGGTAGTGAATTAAGAAAATTACCTGTATGCTACATGGACATTATCATCGACTATATGCCCATTCCATAACATTGATGCAATTGCATGACAACAAGGGATACCTGTGAGATCCCACCCTCTACATGAACATGTCTTCTCCTTTAAATTCACAACATATTTGTCTGGCAATTTTGAAACCTCATGTAATGCTCCTTCTGGATCACCAGCCCACTTAGAAAGCCAACCATCACTATCATCTTCTAATTTTTTTACAATTGATTTGATTTGTGGACACAAGAGTCCTACTGCTCTTTGGCCTCTTTCTCTTTGCTTGATAAACCTATCCATAAGGTATAGTCTTATCCCTTCAATCAACTGGATAATCGGCTTGTTTCTGTGCTCCAAAATAGCTCGGTTGAATGCTTCACACATATTGTTAACTTGAAGATCACACTTACTGAAGGTACTAAAATGATAACGTGCCCAAACTTGTGGTCTGAATTTGCACATGTGAGAATGACACTTCTCTGATATTTTTTCCAATTCTGACATTTCTTTTTCCCATTCAATTATTGTTGTAGCCCTGGCTGTGATGAATAATTGTGCCTTCACATCATCATCATTTAGTCCCTTTCCACCCTTCACAAAATTGTCATAAATGTGCTTACAACAATTTCTGTGTTCAACTGACCGACCAAGTTTGTTGATGACATTTTTCAAACCCTACCACAAAAGAAGTTTGTTTATGTAATAATGAAAAACAACTAAAATAACAAGAAAAAATTAGATTGATATTCATTTTAAGTAATTACCTTCTGCTGGTCCGAAATGAATGACCAATTCTTCTCAGTTCTGGTGCCCAAGTCAGCTAATAACTTCTCTAAAAACCACTCCCAAGTCTCCTTCTCTTCTGCCTCTACCACTGCAAATGCTATAGAAAACATTTCATTGTTTCCATCTGAACCAATTGCTGACAACAAATGCCCACCATGCTCTCCTTTCAAAAAGCAACCATCAAGTCCTATGAGAGGCCTACAGTATTGCAAAAAAGAGTCCTTACAAGCTTTAAAGCATACATAAAACCTCTCGAATACTGGATATTCTTTTTCAGCAACTCTATTCACCTTAATCCATACAGATGAACCTGGATTACTGCTCTTTAATTCCTCTGCATAACTCCATAAATTAGCATATTGTTGATCTGCAACTCCTTCAACCATGTCTGCAGCCATCCTCTTAGCTATATAAGCCCTCCACTTAGATAATTTTAAGCTCCACCTTTCTTGAGCATCAGTCACAATTGTGACAGTTTTCACATCAGGTTCTTTCCTCACCTTCTCCATAAATTTCTTGGCCAAAATTCTTGTTGTTGCTTGCCTATTTGTTAAACTCTTTGCACAAGTGTGATTGTCCACATATGTCTTCACTTGAAAACACTTACCACCAACCACCTGACTAATTCTCAAATAAAAAGGACATCCATCTTTGCATTGAACCACTAACCGTTTCTTGTCATTCTTCTTCAGCTTCACATCTTTCTGAAATGCTAGTGCATATTCCTTAACAGCTTCCTTAGCAAGCTTCATTGAACTGAATTGCATCCCAACTTGGAACTTAATTTTTCTCCCATCATTTGGCATCTTAAATTTTGGAAATCGTGGCCTTCTTATGCAGCTGTCATCATCTGATAGTGGTGGTGTGTCCAAAAAATCTGAGTCATAAGCCTCATCGTCATCCAAGTCCAGTTCTGTAATTTTCTCCTTTCCTTTTGGTAAATTTGATGGTTTTTTAGGAGTTTCTGCCTCTATTTGAACGTGTTCTGCTGAAGTCCCTGTACTCTTTGGCAAAACACTAGTCCAATCCCAATACTCATTATACTCGGGATCATTAAAGTCAATACCTCCTAGACTGTCATCGTCACCATAATTCTTAGCACCTTCAGCCATTCCCTCATCTTTTTCATGCTCACCACCCTTAGCCATTCCCTCATTTTTTCATGCTCACCACCCTCACCCATTCCCTCATCTTTTTCATGCTCACCACCCTTACCCATTCCCTTATCTTCTTCATTACTAGAATCTTGTTCTAAACCCTCAACCACATTATCTAGCAAGAGTCCCACCTCAGATATAATTTCTGGTGTTTGAATATCATGCTGAATGTACAAGTCGATGACAGCATGACCATTAACAACCTCCAGCAACGCATGCACATCAGAATCACATTCTAAGGGACTTAAACCGTCATCAATTGACTTCCCTGGAACCCTAAACCACACCTTAACTCCTGACTTATACCCTAACTTTGCCAATTCTTTTTTGACCTCTATTGAAGACACCTCATCAGGATCAAATCTTGAAGTTTCAGTAACTTCTCCCCCTATATATTGGTTGCTAGGAACAGTTACCAACCTCCCACCATGGTGCATGGCAAATCTAAAATAATTTGTTGCATAGGGCCTAATATATATAAAGACACAGAACAAGAAAAATAGAAAAAAAATATATTAGTATCCAACATCAACTATGCAATCATCTTTGTCAAGTGAT
>QAOA01007535.1:78437-97560 GCA_003255065.1 Cercis canadensis | reverse complement strand
AACAAAAAGACACATTATATCTTTCTCAGAAAAAAGGCTCACAGTTGTCCAAGAAAAAGAAAAAAGGCTCACAAAAATGAAAAAACAGCTTTGAGAAATAGGATAGGGAGATAGGAAGAGAGAGAGATTGGTTCCCATAAATGAAAGTATGAATTGAACCAATATTAACAACGCATTTACCTACTGAGGGAAAGTCTACACAATCGGAAGCACTTTCAAATTTCTCTTAAAGCTAGAAAGCCTGAGGTCTAAACAAGGACCATCTTTTTTCTCCTTGATTGTCTTATTTTTCTCCTGTTTACCACAATGATCCAATGCGTTTCTAAAGTTTTGTGAACCATGCGGCTAATGCTATTTTCATCAAAGACAGACGCGTAAACATCATTATCACCACTCTGTATTATTATTAGACTTTGGCCTATAAGAAGACAATTCATTACCATTTTCCATAAAGAAATAAACTTGGTCAACCTTATCTTAGTAAGACTTGAATTTAAGAACCCAATAATACAACAATCAAATTCAAAGATCTTGTTTAATTTTCAGTACCATGGAAAAATTCTATTTAGTATTACTGTTTTGCTACCGTTTCGTAGACGGTTCATCCTACAAGAAAGCAACGTGATTTGGAGTATGAGTGGTAGTTATGAATGTAGGATTTTAGAGAGTGACGTAGTCAAGTCATAAGAGCGCTAATTGGGAAAGATGAGTGGGACCAGTTCCATGGCCACCACAGGAACATAATCCTCACAGGAGTTAAACACGTATGTTCACTTTAAGCTTCTTTCCTGCCAATTTCCCAAGTCTTCCCAAGTCAATTTTCCAAGTCAACTAGCGTAGGAAACAAGATGCAAAAGAAAATCAGTATATTGCGAGCAAACAGAGGAAAAGAACTAGCGTAGGAAACAATTAAGATGCAAAAGAAAATCAGTATATTGAGAACAAACAGAGGACTCCGTGCTGTCTGCTCCGTTTCCTTGTTCTCTGTTATTTTTCACCACTCTCTATTATTATTAGACTTTGGCCTATAAGACGACAACAATTCATTACCATTTCCAATTAAAAAAAGCACACCACGTTAGTTTTTATATATCTTAGATTTTACTAATGTTCATCGTGTTGTCTGTCTATGAATTCATCGGAGTTTACTAATGCAATTTAAAATTTGCCACTCATATTATGCTTATCCTGTTGGCAATTTGTGTGCATACTATTTTAGTGGATAGTTTAAAAGATGAGCTAAGAACTTGTTGATTAGATAGTGACAGATAGGTTGTGTGGTAGTTTTTTTATATAAATTTAATATTTTGTACCGCCAATTATAAACATTAAATTTCGAGTCTAACAAAATTAACTTAAAAAGTTTACAAAGTTATATTGGTGAAATTTACATCATCTTATCATGTTATTGGAAGAAACAGACAAAAGTAANGTAAGAAGAGTGTGAAACTGAAACATCGCTGTTTGACATGAATATTACATTTTACAAATAAATTTATCAATCAATATCAGTTTATAACTTAATTACCTAAGTATTATAATTTTTAAATAATTAAAAAAAATCATAACCGACATGTGAGGACTACGAGACATGCCAATGACCAATTTTCCAAGTCAACTAGCATAGTAAAACATCAGTATATTCAAAGAAATAGAGGAAAAGTTAGCCAAAAATATTAAAACAAGTTAAGCCAAACAATAACTAAGAGTTATTATTTTTTTGGAGCTCCATTGGTTTTAGTTGCTGAATTATGAAATTTAGATGACTCCGTGCGGTCTGCTCCGTTTACTTGTTTTCTGTTATTTTTCACCACTCTGTATTATTATTAGACTTTGGCCTATAAGACGACAACAATTCATTACCATTTTCCATTAAGAAATAAACTTGGTCAACCTTATCTTAGTAAGACTTGAATTTAAGAACCCCAAAATACAACAATCAAATTCAAAGCTTTTGTTTAATTTTCAGTGCCATGGAAAAAATTCTCTTTAGTATTAACTGTTTTGCTACCGTTTCGTAGACGGTTCATCCTACAAGAAAGCAACGTGATTTGGAGTATGAGTGATAGTTATGAATGTAAGATTTTAGAGAGTGGCGTAGTCAAGTCATAAGAGTGCTAATTGGGAAAGATGAGTAGGAACAGTTCCATGGCCACCACAGGAACATAATCCTCACAGGAGTTAAACACGTATGTTCACTTTAAGCTTCTTTCCTGCCAATTTCCCAAGTCTTCCTTAGTCAATTTTCCAAGTCAACTAGCGTAGGAAACAAGATGCAAAAGAAAATCAGTATATTGAGAACAAACAGAGGAAAAGTTATTTCCAAAAATTAAGCCAGACATTAACTAGAGAATTTTTTTTTTTTTTTTTTGAGTTCCATTGGCTTTCGCTGCTTAATTGTGAAATTTAGGATGGCTCCGTGCTGTCTGCTACGTTTCCTTGTTCTCTGTTATTTTCCGCTTCTTCTCTTGGCTCAATCAGGCATCAAATACTATGGAAACTGTCCACTGTATTATCATTGCAAAGAAAAATTCGGAGATATCGATTTTCCGTTGAGCAACACAACGAGCTCAGAATGTGGTTTGCGCATAAAGGGTTGTGATGATGATCCATATACAAATGTTCAAGTCCAATTGGGAAACCAAAAATGGTATGATTTTAGCCCTTCGGAGGAGGACAAATACTCAATTACGGTCCAAGACGAGGATCTCCAAAAGCTCTTGCCGTCAAATAGTTGCAGTGCCTTCGATTATCATATCCCTTCTTTTCCGCTCTCCACTATTATGCCTTTTCAGATAGCAAATATGATGATCACCCTGTATAAATGTAAGCGCGCCCTCAATGTCAACTCCCCTGTAAACTGGTTAAATTATACAAGGTGTCATGATTATGATATCTACTACCCCCGTCCATATGATATCTACTACCCTCCTCCATATGATATCAACTACCCTCCTCCACAACATGATTACTCTTTCCATTCATGTTCAAAGATTCAGCTTCCAATTGGGCCACGGTATCTTCCAAATGTTAATGACCTATTTCCATACTTGAGTTCAGAACTCCACATAAAAGTAAACTTATCCGAGAAATGTATCCAGTGTTATGAAAAAGAAGACACCTGTCTTGACGACGGAAAATTTTCTTGTGGCAAAGGTATGAACAACCGGCAATTATATAATTTTCTATTTCAATTGTTGATTCTGTAATTTCTTTTGCACAATAAGTAATTCTGTAAAGGGAGATTTAGCAACAGTCTGCAATTACATATAGCATCACTCAGTTTAATAGTTGGGAAATTATTTTCCAAATGCCTCTCCCCACGTCCTCTGGGTTAGTTTTTATACATCCGATATAGATGAAAAGATGGATTTAAATTTTGGTATTTTTGTGCAATTCAAGAACATTCCTAAATACAAAAAGGGAAAATACTTCCTCTCTTAATGCTTCTAACTAACTCATGCTTTTCTTGGAGCAACAAAACGTGTTAATAGTTTACATTTTGCAAATTATGATTCCTCTATAAATAATTTGACGCTTTCTTGTCTGGTTTTAGTCAGATACATTTACAAATTAGGCCAATACATCATTTTATCTGTAGCTCTCTGCCTCTGTAAGTCTTCAAAGTTCATCATGTTGTCTCTGTATTAATCACAGTTTACTAATGCAATTTAAAATTTTTCAGACAACAAACAAAAGTAATACATTTTGTTAAATTAACTTTGCTAAGTTCTATTATTGCTAATTATCATGTACGCTTAATTATATAATTTTCTATTTCAAATTTTGATTCTTTCACTGTTTTTTTCTTTTTTCTTTTTTGCTACATTCTCCCACTGTTTGAGATTTCTGACACGACGATTGGATTTGGTCAAATAGTCATATTTAGATAATTTGGACTGATTTGGTTCTTCAAGTACAATAATGCGTTTTAACTTCAGCTGCAGGGAAGCCAAGGATTTGGAAGGTGATACTAGGTAAGTACTGTACTTCTCATATAACTCTTCTTGATAACTATTCTTTATTTACCTTGTAAAACTCTGATTATCATGTATAGAAACAGTGTAACTTTAGTTTTTATATATCTTAGATTTTACTAATGTTCATCGTGTTGTCTGTGTTTGAATTCATCAGAGTAGACAAGGGGAAAGAACAAATATAGAGAGTAAGGATTCTTGGATTGTAATAATAATAATAATAATAATAAAGTATAGTGAGATAATAGAAAATTAAGCTTTCTTTCTATCTGTGAATTACTTTTAGTTTAGTGCTACAACCGTTACCATCTACTTGAACTCTATCCACCATTCTAATGAGATTTGGAGAGACACACATATTAGGTTGTCCTTTTAGAGACAGAAAAGATAGCTAATACATGTTTCATTAATTGCAGTTTCTGCAGCTGTCGGACTTGGAGTTTTATTCATTTTAATCTGTTGCTACTGCTTTCAACCCGCTGGATTTTGGAAGAACAAATCTAAAGCTCATCAAGATTTTGAGGCCTTTCTCAAGAGCCATGGACCACTTGCTCTAAGAAGATATAGCTACTCAGAGATAAAGCAAATGACCAACTCCTTCAAAGAAAAGTTAGGCCAAGGAGGCTACGGAGGTGTTTTCAAAGGGAAGTTACATGATGATTGTCTAGTTGCTGTTAAGGTTTTAAGTGAATCAAAAGGTAACGGAGAGGAATTCATCAATGAGGTAGCAAGCATCAGTAGGACTTCTCATGTTAACATTGTTGCTCTTTTGGGATTTTGTTTCGAAGGATCAAAGAGGGCTTTGGTCTATGAGTTTATGCCTAATGGATCTTTGGAGAAGTTCATCTATGAAACTAATCCCTCGATGGGTAATCAGCAATTGAATAGTGAAATATTATATCAAATCGCAATTGGTGTTGCTCGAGGTTTAGAGTATTTACATAGAGGATGCAATACTCGAATATTACATTTTGACATAAAGCCTCACAACATTCTCTTGGATGAGAACTTTTGCCCTAAGATTTCAGACTTTGGACTTGCCAAAATTTGCCCTAGAAAGGAGAGTATTGTATCCATGTTGGGTGCAAGAGGAACTATAGGATATATTGCTCCTGAAATATTTAGTAGAAATTTTGGAGGGGTTTCTCACAAATCAGATGTCTACAGTTATGGAATGATGGTTTTAGAAATGGTTGGCGGAAGGAAGAACATTAATGTTGAAGTTGATCATACAAGTGAAATATATTTCCCACATTGGATTTACAAGCGTCTAGAATTAAATGAAGATTTCGCACTTCGAAACATTACAAATGACAATGACAAAAACATGACAAGAAAGATGGTAATAGTGAGCTTGTGGTGCATACAAACTAACCCTGCTGACCGTCCAACAATAGGGAGAGTGGTGGAGATGTTAGAAGGGAGAGTTGAAACCTTGCAAATACCACAAAAACCTTTCTTGTCATCTCCTCCAAGGTCACCACCCACTTCCTCAACTTATTAATGTGATAATTTTCTGTTCTGTTGGGCATTAACATTGTGGTTAATTTTAGAGTAATGATGTTTATTAGTAGGCTTTGCTATTAATATTGGCTTGGATCCTTATGTTCAGTGTGAATCAAGTAAGTTTGAAAGAAAAAAATGCTGATTGTCAGCTTGAATACCCATACAATCTTTATAGTTAAAAGTATATATAATGATATCTCAATAACCTATGGATGTTATAAGAGTTCATCTAATTTATTAGAAGATTGAGTTTTATTCTTATCATTTACTCTCTCACCATCCCCTCATTGTGTCACGAGAGAGGACAACCTTAAGAAAAGAGTTTCATGAATACTCTAATTTAATTTTATTTTCTAGACCATCTTTTTTTTTTTTGAAAAAAAGAAGAGAAAGAAAATCTTGTTTTGGATTTAAATTTTTCTATTATTGAAAATACAGTTAGAAGCCCAAAATATGAGCCCATAGAGATGAGCTGAACTTGAGGTTGAAGCCCAGCCCAATTATACACTGATATAGTAGCCCAATAAAAGAAAAGGGCGAATTTAAAAGTATGATTTAATAAATAGCTTAAAGTGCTTAAAGCAACCGCGGGTATGACTTTATTGTTTAGGTTTCTCCTTACTCTAGCTTCCAAGAACTTTATGGGTATAAATATAATAATTGCATAAACTTTGGAGTATAACACAGTGGCTTTCCCGCAATATTTGAGTTCTACTATTCATATAACTTGTAATTAGTGAATCTTGTTATTCAACCAATTTCATATTATAATACTTGAGCATTAGAAAACGTCTATGAAGGAATTTATTTTTAATTTCGAGGACAAAAATTTATACAACTCTATATGAAATGAAAGTATAAATTTAACCAATATTAACTAAGGTATAATCTGTCGGGTTTACACCTCAAATTAATCACTAAACCGACCAAATTATTTCTTATCGATTTTGTTCAATTTTTGAAATTTTTGAAAGCGAAACCGAACTGGCTAAACTCGGTTTGGTTTTGTCGGTTTGTCGATTTTTAGCAAAAATTTCCACTTGTCAAAAAATTTGGCAGATGAAGAAAAGCCAAGTAACTAACATCACTTGTCATTCAATTATATGAAAAGATTGAAGGAGATAGTTCTGTAGCAAATAGCACTCAACAATAATTTCTAAAGCTTTCAAATTTTTGCAATAAATTTAGCAATAGCAAGCAAAGCAGAAAATAAAGAACCCAAAAGAATACAACCGAAGCCCGTTGATCTCTGAAATTGCAAGAGAATTTGAAAACTATCTCAAAACATTAGGTAGGGCCCAGAACAATGATTGCAACAAAATAACAATTAAAGATTTGCAGTTTTGAAGCATCCAATCCCTAAATGGGAGGGATACAAAATTTATCTCTTGCACAGATTCAATACCCACAATTTTGGTTACCTCTTCCTTGCTAGCAGAGCTCGACCCAAGTGATGTTATCTGTGCTGTTTGCAAGGACCCAAGTGATATAATATTTAATTTACTTATTATAATAAAAAATAAAGTAATTTGTCTCTCTAAATGTGAATAGAGTTATTTAATAGTGCATTTTTTTGTCTACGTTTTAAAAAATAAGAACATTCTAATTTAGTAAATACTTTCAAAACATGGCAATCTAATGTTTTAATTAGGAGATTTCTTAGATACTTTTAGTATTTATGTAGAATGTCATACTACATAGAAATAACAAATAAATAAATAATATATGTACAAGTTAACTATTTTTAAGTTTGTTTAAAAAATTAAATAAATTATATTTTATATCTAATAAATATAAAAATTATATATACTTGTCACGTCAATGTAGTGTGACATACTTATGTAGTATCAAAGAATCCCTGAATGTTTTATTGTACAAACTTGATTATTGAAATGAAGAACCCTATTATGAGACTTTGGCACGACAGTTCATTTCTATTACTCCCACAATAGAACATTCAAATTCAAAGNCATCCCAAGAGCCTTTAGGCCTTCACCTGTGACAAGGCAACAACTTTGAAGCCTAAGGCTTGAGATTCCCCTTAGATTGGTAGCCACTGCTAGAAGGTGATTGTTGTTGAGGTCCAAAGGTAAACGAAGATCAAGTTTCTGCAAATTACACCTGTACTGGGAAAAGAAATTTAGTAGGCCCTCTCTGCTACCGCCATCATAGACCAATAGTGAATTAACGAGTGGCAATTTTCTGCTAGTTTCAGGAGAACCCCATCAACAAAGTTTCTGCAAGTTCTGAGCTCAACTTCTTCAATACCCTGCAAGCACTGAACAAATGAGGAATAAGACCCACCAATACCTTGGCAACTCTGAAGCTGCAATTTCTTCAGCTGTTTGCAGCTCCTCCATAGCCTACCCACTCCCCAATCATTTGCACGAATACCCAATAAACAAAGACTTTCTAAATTCAATTCTACATCAAAATCGTCACTTTCCCAAATACCATATTGATTTTTTAGCTCAATTTCTTGATTGAGGCAATCGTCGGAGCACAGAGTGATTGCTAAGTCTTTCAAATTAGGAAAAGAAAGTACCCACCTGAGAATGATGGGTCTGGAGAGATTAATGGAGAGAGAGGTCAAGCGGGTACAAGCCGAAGAGAGAGAAATCAGGGAGGAAAGAGAAACAGGGCCAGCCAAGAATCTCAGGCCACGAAGGTGGGAACAACGAGAAGATACTGCAGAGAGGACAAGGTCAAAGAAGGATGAGGTAGCAGGATCAGAAGAGAGAAGGAGAGAGAGGGAGAAGAGAGAAGGGTAGTGAGTGAGGAAAGAGGTCAGAAAAGGAATTACAGACGAGTGAGGGGTGAGTCGAAGAGAGAGGGAAGTTCTGAATGTACGGTAGAGATGGAACCACCGCTTGCAGAACAAAGAGACTGAAGAAGAAGAAGAAGATGGAGGAAGCTTTTGAAATATTTCTTGGAGGAGTTCATCACAGAGCCTGTTCTCCATCTCTCTGCCTTCGCTTAGAATCTATTAAGCTTCTCTTTCTCCATCTCTCTGCCTTCCTCATACGCTGATGCTGGCAATTTAAAATGTCTTAATGTGACATGCAAGACAAATCAGCAATTTTGTCACCTATTAATATAATTTATTAACGGATGACCATTTTATTATCATTTTATTATGAATGTCTTTTTTTTTAGAATTAATTTGTAATTTTGTATCTTTGAATAATAATTTTATCAAAATTCTAATCTTTTAAGACTGAAATGTAGGTTTACTATAATTAGATTTATGCTGCCGCATAACAGTATGGCTGTTTTTGCGTAGTCCCTAACTATCTTTCTAATTACCATCTTTAATGGGGCCTTACTATAATTTCAATAAAACTGCTAACACCCATTTTAGGAATACACCCTTTCTAGGCCCACAACAAATTTGTATTGGTTGGATTGGTGGAATGTCATAAATAAATAAATAAATAAATAAATATATATATATAAATATATATATATATATATTGTANGGCACCACAGTTCATTTCTATTACTCCCACAATAGAACATTCAAATTCAAAGCACTTGTTTAATCTTCAGTACCATGCAAAAATGTCTCATTATTATTTTTGTTTTGCTACCGTTTCATTGATAGACGGTTCATCCTACAAGAAAGCAAATTTGGAGTATGAGTGGTAGTTTATAATGTAAGATTTTAGAGAGCGAGGGAGTCAAGTCATACAAGAGCGCCAATTAGTAAAGATGGGTAGGAACAGGTCCATGGCCACCACATGAACAGAATCCCCACAGCTTGGGGTTCAACAAGTGAGTTTCGCTCTTATGTTCACTTTAAGCTTCTTTTCTGCCAATTTCCCAAGTCTTCCTAAGTCAGTTTTCCAAGTAAACTAGCGTATTAAACAAGATGCAAAAGAAAATCAGCAAATTGAGAAGAAAAATTTGGGAGATTGAACTTTAATTTCTAGAAAGTGTAAGAAACTTTGAAGGACTCTAGTCTTTCTGCAAATTGGCCTGACTTCTTTTGGTGGATTGATCAATAACTAGAGCTCCATTGGCTTTAGCGGCTGCATTGTGAAATTTAGGATGGCTCCCAACTGTGTGCTCCGTTTCGTTGTTGTCTGTTATTTTCCGCTTCTTGTCTTGGCTAAATCAGGCTTGAAATACTATGGAAAGTGCCCACTGTATTATCATTGCGGAAAATTTGGGGATATCCATTTTCCGTTCAGCATCACAAATAGCTCAGAATGTGGTTTGCCCATATGTGGTTGTGATAATGCATCTAAATATGCACAAGTCCAATTGGGAAACGGAAGATGGTATCATTTCCTTAGGGAGGAGGAACCAAATTTGATTCTGGTCGAAGACAACGACCTCCAAAATCTCTTGTTGTCAAGAAATTGCACTGCCTTCGACTTCGACTATAATATCCCTCCTCTTCCGCGCTCTACTCTTATGCCTTTTCAGATAACAAATATCACCTTCTATAAATGTAACCACACCCTCAGTGTCAAATTCCCTCATAACTTCTTCAATTAAAGCTGTCCTGGTTATAATATCCATTACCGTCATCCAGAAGATGATAACTTGAACGACTCTTTCCCTTCGTGTTCAAAGATTCAGCTTCCATTTAATCCTCATGATCCTCCAACTGTTAATGACCGTGACCCATTTACATTCTTGACTTCAAAACTCCACATACAAGTAAACTTATCCCAGAAATGTCTCAAGTGTTATGAAACAGCAGACATCTGTCTTGACCAAGGAAACTTTTATTGTGGCAAAGGTATGAACAATCACTAACTATATCATTTTCCATTTCATATATTGATTCTAATCACTCTCAACTTGCTGCAAATCAACAATGCTTTTAACTAACTCATGCTTTTCTAAGAGCAACAAAACGTGTTAATTGTTTACATTTTTCAAATTATGATTCCTCTATAAATAATTTGTTTATAAACATCAATGCTAGTGACATCAGGCCAATACATCATTTGCAACTGATTTCAGCCCTTGCAATAATAAGTCACCAACTTTTAATCTGCAGCTCTCTGCCTCTGCAAGTGTTCAAAGTTCATCATGTTGTCCAGAGGCAGATCCAAGTACATAAGTCAAGATAAATTTTTTTTATGTGGTAAACTTTTTATTTTTTTTTTTGCTCCCTTGAAAATTTGGAAGCTGTGCCCACATGGGTCAAATGCCACCATGGCACCACTCCTTTAGCCAATTGTACCGCACTAATTTTTTCTAGATAGAATTCAAAAGTCACTTGTGTTTTGGCACCATATCCCTTGAGTAATTGTAATTTGTAAAAGTTGAAATATTTTGTGTTTTTTGGCTATGAAATTATATATTTTGTATGAGAGACATTGGGTATAATTAGGGATTTGGTTGTAATCTTCCATTTTTTACCTAATGAATTGCTTCTCATTTTTCTCATCAGTGGATATAAGTTTCAAATTGAAACCAAACCACATTATATATTGTGTATTTCATATTATTTGTTTTATTGTTTATGCATATTTATAATATATTTTTTATAAAAATATTTATAGTCTATTTTTTGCCTCCACTAGTTAAACTTTTTGGATCTGCCACTGATGTTGTTTGTATATGAATTAATCCGAAATTTACTAATGGAATATTAATTTTTCAGAGAGCACAGGAAAGTCGGTGATTAAATTAGTAGCAAAAGGTGATACATTTTATTAAATTAATTTTGCCAAGTTCTATTGTTGCTAATTATCATGTCTAAGGAATAGGATGCTGTCAAAAATATTTATCGGAATGTCTATATATGCTGCCATAATTACACAGAGATACAACAAACACACACAAATTAAAATAAAAGACAGCTGTCACGTTCGGATCTTCCCATTTTACATCCAAGTTGTAGTGATCAACTTCAATATTTTCCATTTTACACGTGTGATCACATTAAGCTTCTTTCTTGCCAATTTTCCAAGTCTTCTTAAGTTAATTTTCCAAGACAATAAACGTAGTAAACATGAGATTTAACTTTTTTGAGAAATTTCTGAATCAGTTATAAGAGATGTTTAGTTAATTATCTTAACGTCAAGTTATTTAGCTAATGACACACCCAGTATCTTGATTTTGGGCTTCATTTTTTGGTCATCGAATCCTTGTTTTCAAACAATTTTGGGAATAGTAATGTGATGTTGTCTATACATCACAAATGTGAGTTCAAGACTTGTGTTTTTTCAGCTAAATTTCAGAAGTTGCTATCAACAAATTGCATGCAAACTTGTACTAAAGATTAATTGTGAGAGGGAAATTGAGTGTGCAACTTGGCCCTTTTGCTCTTCACTTTCCCTCTATCCTCGGCAATTAAATTTGTCCATTCTGGCGGCATCTATGGTTAGATATGCATTGCTATAACTCAATAATGGTCAACTGAACCAAAGATATGTGGCTTTAATATTTAATGTTGCTTCTCGGAATGAAAATGATTTATTTGTAGTTTACTTTCAAGGTTGCAATCCCTAATATAAGTTGGCGTTGTTCTAATTTCCATCGCTTTCATTTATCATTTAGTTAATGAAAATTGAGTAAAACCCATTTTTAGTCCTTGAAAAATGCGGCTACTGACAAATTCGTCTTCCAAAAATTTTCAGTGACAAATTGGTCCTTGAATTGTTATTTTGTTTGACAAATTAGTCATCTGGTACTTTAATGAAAAATGTTCTGGACCCCTACAGACCCCTTTCCTAAATTTTTTTCACTGATCTTGCCTAGCTATATTTAAGCCCTCATTTTCTCATTTAAGTTCTCATTTTCTTTTCACTGATCTTGCCTACTAGAGGACTAATTTATCAGCGAAATAATAATTCAATGACCAATTTGTCACCAAAAATTTTTGGAGGACGAATTTGTCAGTAACTGTATTTTTCAGGGACTAAAAAAAGGTTTTACTCATGAAAATTTTATGATATTATATAAATATATTATATTATATTAATATTATAAATATACATAATTTTTATATTTTATTAGATATAAAATATAATTTATTTTATTTTTTAAATAAATTTGAAAATAATTAATTTATACACATGTCATTCATATATTGACTATTTTTATATAATATAACATATCATATAAATACTAAAAATATCTAAGAAATCTCTTTAATTAATTATTGTCAAAAAAAAATTGGCATTGAAATAGACTTTTTCATTCAATTTAATTTTATTTTCGCGTAGAAGGTTTGCAGTAGACTTTTCAAGTTTATATATTCTTAAAAGAAGTTCCACATATGGCTTATAACAAATTCTTACATGGGCATTCGATATATGATTGTATTTTCTGAACGTAATTGAATATAATGATTAATCACAATGATCATTTCAATAAATCTTATTGACAAGATAAGGACCTTAATTAGCTCCAAAATTGGAAATAGTTGATTTAGTCAACGCAATGTGTAAGACAGAAGACGTTTTAACTTTCTAGAAAATTAGAAAATATAATAAACTAACATATATAAAAATTTAAAAAAAAATTAATATTATTAACATCTGAATATTAGATCTATAATTCAAGAAGTGTTTGTGATTATAATAGATATGCTAAAACAATGATTATTATTATAGGGGTCTACTTAGTTGCAAAGTAGATCAATATTGTGGACACTATGAGCTGTCCTATAATAAAATCAATTATGCTATAATACTTTCTTCTTATTTTTCCATAACTCCACATTAGAG
The DNA here is from genome assembly GCA_003255065.1 of Cercis canadensis. NCBI lineage: Eukaryota > Viridiplantae > Streptophyta > Magnoliopsida > Fabales > Fabaceae > Cercis > Cercis canadensis. The sequence continues at coordinate 84,383 of QAOA01007535.1, read as the reverse complement.
GGTTTCATGAAGAATGAGGTTAGACATCATAAAGATGAGCTAAGAACTTGTTGATTAGATAGTGACAGATAGGTTGTGTGGTAGTTTTTTTATATAAATTTAATATTTTGTACCGCCAATTATAAACATTAAATTTCGAGTCTAACAAAATTAACTTAAAAAGTTTACAAAGTTATATTGGTGAAATTTACATCAGCTTACCATGTTATTGGAAGAAATAAACAAAAGTAAGAAGAGTGTGAAACTGAAACATCGCTGTTTGACATGAATATTACATTTTACAAATAAATTTATCAATCAATANAGTGGTAGTTATGAATGTAGGATTTTAGAGAGTGACGTAGTCAAGTCATAAGAGCGCTAATTGGGAAAGATGAGTGGGACCAGTTCCATGGCCACCACAGGAACATAATCCTCACAGGAGTTAAACACGTATGTTCACTTTAAGCTTCTTTCCTGCCAATTTCCCAAGTCTTCCTAAGTCATTTTTCCAAGTCAACTAGCGTAGGAAACAATTAAGATGCAAAAGAAAATCAGTATATTGCGAGCAAACAGAGGAAAAGTTAGCCAAAAATATTAAGACAAGTTAAGCCAGACATTAACTAGAGAAATTTTTATTTTTTTTGAGTTCCATTGGCTTTGGCTGCTGAATTGTGAAATTTAGGATGGCTCCGTGCTGTCTGCTACGTTTCCTTGCTCTCTGTTATTTTCCGCTTCTTCTCTTGGCTCAATCAGGCATCAAATACTATGGAAAGTGCCCACTGCATTATCATTGCAAGGAAAAATTCGGAGATATCCATTTTCCGTTGAGCAACACAAACAGCTCAGAATGTGGTTTGCGCATAAAGGGTTGTGATGATGATCCAGATACAAATCCACAAGTCCAATTGGGAAACCAAAAATGGTATGATTTTAGCCCTTCGCAGGAGGACAAATACTCAATTACGGTCCAAGACGAGGATCTCCTAAAGCTCTTGCCGTCAAATAGTTGCAGTGCCTTCGAATATAATATCCCTCCTTTTCCTATATATATATATATATTATACCATTCATGCTTTTCCATAGATTATATTGCACTTCTGAATGGAGTTTCCATATCTTAATGCAATCACGTCTCATCACGTATTGAATTAGTTATCTCATACAAAGGTTTATATTTTATAATCAAGTCACCATCTTTCTCAACACAATGATGGGCATTTTATTTTAGTACTTTAACTATGATTTTGGATTCAAATATAAACGTTTCTTTGATAATGAACCATGCATCCATATACAAAATAATTTATAATCAGTATGGAATCTCCCCACCCCCCACCACCAAAAAAATAAATAAGGCTATTATCAATTTGATTTCTCATAGATAAATTTTTGCAGGAAAGAAAAACTTGATTTCAAATTTGTGTCAATATATACCTTCTTTCATATTGTATTCGCTTACTTATCACCGTATATATGCAATTGGAGTTGTGAAAACAAAACAAATCAAACAAATATATTAGTTTGGATAATGAGTAAGAGTTCTAGTTTGGTGGAGCGTGCTCCTAGTCATAAGATTGGTCGTCTCACCCCTCACCAGTTCAAATCTCATTGATCACTAATGCAATCACTATTTATCTATTGACAAAAAAAAAAACATATTAGTTTGGATAATAGCAAAAACAGATAGAGGGTGTGCATTGATAAGAAACTAGAATTTTGAATGTTTTAATTTTAAAAATTCATTTATTAGAAAATGAGTTGAGATTTGAGAATTACTCTAAATTATGCTATTGATGTATTTTTTTTTCTTGTAATTTTGCCTTCTTATTTTTTTTTCTCGGAACTTGTAATTGTGCCGTTGATATAATTTATGGAGGTTTCTTAGATACTTTTAGTATTTATGTAGTATGTCATACTACATAGAAACAACCAATAAATAAATGACATGTGTACAAATTAACTGTTTTTAAGTTTATTTAAAAAATTAAATAAATTATATTTTATATATAATAAAATATAAAAATTATGTATATTTGTCACGTCAGTATAGCATGATATATTTATGTAGTATCATAAAATCTCCGATAATTTATTCATAAGTGATATATAACATATTGGGTTTTGACAGCTGCTTGGAGCCTTGGATAAGGTCATAAAGCCGAGCCCGAGCAAATCCAATTGTGCTCTCTAAACAAGGGCCTCAAGGGCTTATCGGTCTACCCATATTGGTAACGGGCTAATTGATATTAAACAAATTTTGAAAATAAAATAAAAATAAAATATATGATATACCTATTTCTATATTTGATTAAAAAAAATTGAAAATTAAATCAAACAAATTCATAAATAACTAATACTTTAAAAAAAATATAAAAAAGGAAGTACCATAAAAAATAAAAATAAAAGATAAAATTTTCCTAGGAAAAATTTGGGAATTTTATTATCAAAATTATGTAAAGTTATAAATGCCATTAAATAAATAAAAGGTCCCTATTATTTCTTTATATCTAATAATTATCCTTAAATTTTGATGAAATCAAACAACGGTTTATAAAAAAGTAATGCTAGGGTGCTAATTTTTTTTTTTTAATAAACTTGTTATTCGAAGTGTACTTATAGTTATAACCACCAAATCATTTTATTTTTATCCAAAGATAATTATAAATATATATCAATCTGATAACAAATTTATTAAAACATTTTTCTTAATAAAAATTGGTAAAATGAAAAAAAAAATCAAAATATAACTCCATTTTGAGAGTCATGAGCATCTAGTTAGTCAAACCTTGAAATCATGTACATCTTCCCTCTCCCTCTCTCTGCTTTTTTTTTTCTTTTTTTTTTCTTTTTGGGGTGCTGGTTGTGACATTTCTTTGAGTTTCTTTTTTGAAGAATTCAACGTCATTTATTATAGAAGACATTGAAGCGATGATGTTCTTTAGTATTGGTAAATAGGAAAACGACTCAAGCCATTTAATGTAAAAGGTTTTATACATTCTTATCTTATATTTATTGTCAATGTGTTTCTTTTCCTTGTTGCCACATGAATTGAAAGAGGAAAAACCCACATACCACATGGGATTGGGTGGGGTTAGAACGCCATGTCCAAGCTCACTCGTGCCTTGACCATTTGGTTAGGTGTCTCTCAATCTTGTAGTTATGATAAAAAAAAATTAGACTAAAATATATTTTATGAGAATTATTTCTATCAAAATAAGGTGAGCCATAATAGAAGTACCATCTTTATTTTTAAGTAAGAAACGGGGTTAAGGCTATCAAGTTGATAGAAAATGCAAATGTCATCGTTCATCCGGTCTGTGAGTCTAAAGCAGAGAGCATGAATCTTGAGTTTCCTTCCCTTGCTCACCATGCACCCTTGCCGTCCGGTGGACCACCTGATGGTGGAGGGGGTGGTTTGCTACCACATACAATTCAAGCTGAAAGTGAGAATGCACAAAAAGCTTCATTTTTTTAGGGAGAAGCTAATGGGGGGTAAAGTTGCACCCCCACCATAAACAAAAATGAATCTTATTGCTATGAACCTAGTCAGACTAGAGTTTGTGCAAAATAGTATTTCTGTCTTGTCTGCTTTATTCCTCAAAACCATTGTTTATATACAAGAATAGGCACTTACAATTTCTCCTATACATGTGCCTATCTATCTATCAATATTATATTACAGCTACAATTACTCCTATGCGTGGGCCTATCAATATTATATTACAGCTATCAAAGGCTATCAAAGGGGCAGCTACCAAGGGTCAGCGATATGCCTACTGATATGTCTATCAATGCTGATGCCTATTATTTGGCATGGCTCAGCTATTGCTTATTATATTGCTTGGCAATAACTATTGACCGAATATATATAGCCTAATACCCCCCTCAAGTTGGTGCATGAAAATTCCGAATGCCCAACTTGCCAGGGAATGACTCAAACTGTGATTTGCCCAATGCCTTTGTGAATATATCCGCAAGCTTAGTAGTGGTAGGAACATAGGTTGGTCGAACATTGCCTTTGAGAACCTTATCCCAGACAAAGTGGCAGTCCATTTCAATATGCTTGGTGAGTTCATGGAACACAGGGTTTTTGGCGATGTGCAAGGCTACCTAACTATCATAGTGAAGGTGGGTTTGGCATAAGCAACACCTAGGTTGGAGAGGATCCCTTTTAACCATTTTAACTCACACGTAGTAGTTGTCATAGACCTATACTCAACTTCAGCAGAGGAGCGGGAGATAGTGTGTTGTTTCTTTGTTTTCTAGGATATTGGAGAGCCACCAAGGAGCACTAGCCAACCAGTGACGAAGCGTCTGGTCAGAGGGCAACTGGCCCAATTTGAGTCGCACCAACCATGGAGCTGTAAATTACATGCACGACTCAAAAGTATTATTTGTCTTGGATTGCCTTTCAAGAAACGAACTACTCGAAGTGCAGCTTCACAATGTTCTTCTTTGGGTTGTTGCATGAATTAAGATAGAATATGGACACTATATGATAACTCAGGTCGAGTGAAACATAAGTCTATCATATGCCCAACCAAGCGCCGATATTGCTCTGGATTTGAAAGTAATTGACCCTGAGCAAGTGGCAAGCGATGGTTTTGCTCCAATGGAGTGGCAGTTGGTTTAGCGCCAAGAAACCCAACTTCATATATAATATCAAGGGCATATTTATGCTGGCAAAGAAAGATCCTAGTAGGACTTCTAGCAACTTCAATACCCAGAAAATACTTTAATATACCAAGGTCTTTCATATGGAAACAAGTGCTCAAATAGAGCTTAAACCGATTGATGGCTGAAGGAGTGTTGCCAGAGATAATCAAGTCATCAACGTAAACCAAGACCACGAGCTGGACTCCTTGTTGGTGCAAAGTGAACAAGGAATAGTCAAGGTATGATTGTTGGAAGCCATAAGCTTTAAGGGCAGTTGAGAGCTTGGTAAACTAGCAATGTGGAGCTTGCTTTAACTCGTAAAGCGATTTACGAAGCTTACACACCATGTCTGGTTGTTGTATTGTAAACCCATGAGGCATTTTCATAAAAACCTCTTCGTGAAGATCGCCATGGAGAAACGTGTTGTAGACGTCCATTTGGTGAAGTTCCCAACCTTTCATGACTACAACAGCTAAGATAGTGCACACCGTGACCATTTTAGCGACTGGTGCAAATGTTTCAATGTAGCCTTCCACTTGATGATTGCCAAGGATGACTAATCTGGCTTTAAAACGTTCAACTATCCCATCAGAGCGATACTTTATACAGTAGACCCATTTGCATCTGAAGGCTTTCTTTCCGGGTGGTAGGCGCTGCATGGTCCAAGTACGATTTCGTTTGAGACCTTGAATCTCAGTGTGCATGGCTTCTTTCCATCAAACATCTTTTACCGCTTCATGAAAGTAGACTGGTTCTTTTTCTACAGTAATGGCTGCAAGGAAATGTCTATATGGCAGAGAAAATTTATCACAGTTTACATAGTATGTTATAGGATAGGGTGCACCTGAAGAACGTGATGGAGCTAGTGAACGAGTGGGAGGACTCAACTTCTGAATTGTGTTCGTGACATAGTTGTGCAACTGGGTAGACGAACATTTGACTCGACATCCTCGCCCTAGTGGTTCATTTTCATCATGAGTGCTTGGGGACTGCACTACTAGAACTAGTGCTTGCTGGTCTGGTATGACAATAATGTCTTCTCCATTGGCGTCGGTAGTATGGGCACCCCCTTGTCGTCAAGACTCGCCGCTGTTACTGGTTCGAAGGTGTCTCAAGGAGGCTTGTGCCCGTTACTTGGAAGGCCATTATGATTCTCCGCATCAGTGTCTTCGCTAATGGAAACTGTGATGGCATTGGGTTGTGATGCAGGTTCGTCGAGTGCAAAGGGAAACTGGGTTTCAAAGAAGACGACGTCCCGTGACACAAAGAATTCGTTGGTCTCAAGATCATAAACTCGTCATCCTTTCT
>QAOA01007535.1:10364-78377 GCA_003255065.1 Cercis canadensis | reverse complement strand
AGTGGTTCAACTTCAACCAACATTAGAACTTCATAAATTGTACTTATTTTAATTGCTTGGAGCCTTTTGTACTTATTATGATTTCTTATTGACTTTTATAATTGTTTAAGAACAATTTTTATAATTTTGTTTGAATATTATTTATGTTATTGTTGTTGCTTGAGGATATCTTGAATTCTTGATGATGTTATTTGAGCATTATTTATATTATTTTGTTCGATTAAACTTGAATTTTAATTAGAAATCATGATCGATAGATTAAACTTATAAATTGTGTATATTTAAAAAAAGTATGGTTGTATGGATAAATGGGGCGGGGCATGGGGCAGATGGGGATTTAGTGGGGCGGGGATGGGGATGCTGAAAAATCCCCACCGGGGATGGGGCATCCCCATGCCCTTCGGGGATGGGGACGGGGACTGCTTGCCCTGCCCCATCCCCGCCCCATTGCCATCCCTACTTTCTACCCATAAGGATACCCCATAAAGACACACCGACTGCTGCAACTTACAAATTTGTCTCCTTTCGTACCTTGGTTGTGTGTATAGCAGAAGGACCCAAAAATACGTAAGTGAGCATAAGAGGGCAGCTGGCCATGCAACACTTCATATGGAGTTTTTCCATTTAAAACAGGGCTTGGAGTGCGATTAATCAAGTACCCCGCTGTCAAGATGTACTCATGATGTGGTTTTTAGTACCAGCAAGTATATCGGGCCACACAAGTAGTATAAAAGTGAGTTGAGTATCGTCCTCAGGGATTTGACGTTAGCAATTACCAATTTCACTAACAATGATTCTATTTGAAAAATTCAATGGGTTGAGTTCGAGAAAGCTATACTAATAACATGGATCCCAATGATCAATCGAAATGAACTGAATAGCGTAGCTTAACAACTTAATCAGCAATTAAAGTAAAGGATTAACAATTAACAAGAGAAGGTTAGGGGGTTGATTTCACTTGGTTTGGACTTCAGTTATTTCATAGACAAAATAACCTTTGAATTACTGAAGAATACATTATTCTAGCTACAAATCCTTTGTTGTTGGCCAATTTCCCTAATTTGTTTGGACTCAATCCCTTGGAGAAACGATCTTCCCTATCCCAACTAATTGCCCAATTCTTTAGTACAATTAACTTGTATAGGTGTTTAAGTTCTAGGAAATTAATTCAAGACCACATAAACTAAGTTATCTATTCCTAGATTAACTTGATTTATGGTAGAAATTACAAGAGCATACTCATATCTTACTATCCCTAGCATCAACATGAGTCAATAAACCATTCAAATGGTAGCTAAACATTTAAAGGCATTAAGAGCAGTAAAATCTACTCTAACAAAGAGACTTGCATCAAAATAACTTCATTCAACAGTAAAACTTCATCCAAAACATAGCTACATCAATCCCCTAACTAAGGGGGTTTTGCTATTCATAGTTAAAATAGAGAAATACAGATAAACAGAGTTCATTAAGAAAGAAGAGAAGAAACTAGGTAAAATTCGAGTTGAATCCTCTGAAAATACTCCAACTTCTTTCTCTTCTTTGTTCTTGACAGCTCTCCTCCCAATCCTCCTATTTTTCTCCTTCTTGTTCCTTTTATAGGTAGGTTAGCTCCAAGAGACAGGTGGAAAGACACCTCAGCACTTACTCCAGCGCTGGGCGCTGGCTAATTGTGCTACAATGCTGGAAGGTTGGCGCTGGGCGCTGAGGTACCAGTGCTGGGCGCTGGGGGTACTGTGGCTTCTCGGATGGGCTGGCGCTGGGTGCTGGAGTTTTGGCGCTGGCTCACTGGGAAGCTAGGTTCTTCTCTACCATGCTGGCGCTAGGCGCCACGATTTTGGCGCTGGGCACTAGCTCTCCAGAGAAGCATTCAAGCACTTCTTTTGACACGTTTAGTTCCCTCTTCAACCTCCTAAAGCTCTAACCTTCAAGAGTAATCCAAAAAGATTGTGAATGAGTTAAAAACATGCTAGAAAATTAAATAAAACCAATAACTTTAACACTAACTAAGATTAATAAATAACTAGAGAATATGATACACATTCATGCAAAATAACTTAAGAACTAGCCAGATAAAACATAATTTGAGCTATAATAATTCTATTTTATGGAATTATCAACTCACCCCAGAATTTAATGGGAAAACTTCCTTGGAAACTCAAAGCTCGTGCAACATTGAGGATGTGGCGATGCTTTCTTTCGACCCTGCCTTTTTGTTGTGGTGTCCCTGTATAAGAGGTTTGAAAGACAATCTCATGTTCAAGAAAATAGTTTTTCATGCAAATGAATTATGTTCCATTATCGCTTTTAGCAGTTTTAACCTTTTTGTTATATTGCCTTTCCACCATAGCAAAGAAATTTATCAGTGTCTGTGATACCTCTTTCTTATCAATTAGCAAAGAGACCTATACTGCATGCAAGCAATCATCCACAATAGTAAGAAAATATGAAGCACCATAAGAAGAAAGAGTTCTATATGCACCCCATAAATCACAATGTATCAATTCAAATATATCAGAAGCTTGATGATTACTTAATGAAAATGTTTCTCTAGTAAGAAAATATGAAGCTTGTTATATTGTCTTTCCACCATAGCAAAGAAATTTATCAGTATCCATGATACCTCTTATCAATTAGCAAAGAGACTCATACTGCACGTGAGCAATAATCCACAATAGTAAGAAAATATGAAGCACTACAAGAAGAAGGAGTTCTATATGCACCCCATAAATCACAATGTATCAATTCAAATATGTCAGAAGCTTGATGATTACTTAATGGAAATGTTTCTCTAGTAAGAAAATATGAAGCTTGTTATATTGTCTTTCCACCATAGCAAAGAAATTTATCAGTGTCCATGATACCTCTTTCTTATCAATTAGCAAAGAGACCCATACTGCACGCGAGCAATCATCCACAATAGTAAAAAAAATATGTAGCACCACAAGAAGAAGGAGTTCTATATGCACCCCATAAATCACAATGTATCAATTCAAATATATCAGAAGCTTGATGATTACTTAATGGAAATGTTTCTCTAGTAAGAAAATATGAAGCTTGTTATATTGTCTTTCCACCATAGCAAAGAAATTTATCAGTGTCCATGATACCTCTTTCTTATCAATTAGCAAAGAGACCCATACTGCACGCGAGCAATCATCCACAATAGTAAAAAAATATGTAGCACCACAAGAAGAAGGAGTTCTATATGCATCCCATAAATCACAATGTATCAATTCAAATATATCAGAAGCTTGATGATTACTTAATGAAAATGTTTCTCTAGTAAGAAAATATGAAGCTTGTTATATTGCCTTTCCACCATAGCAAAGAAATTTATCAATGTCCATGATACCTCTTTCTTATCAATTAGCAAAAAGACCCATACTGCACGTGAGCAATCATCCACAATAGTAAAAAAATATGAAGCACCACAAGAAGAATGAGTTCTATATGCACCCCATAAATCACAGTGTATCAATTCAAATATATCATAAGCCTAATTAACTAGAGTAACCCAAAAGCTTTAACATTGGAAAAGTTACAGACCACGAACATGTCATGCAAGAACTCTTAGTGAGCAAAATGAGAATTCAAAAACAAGGGTGGCTGGATGACGGGTGCCGAGCCGTACAAAATTAAACTACTAATTATAACTAATTTGTAGTATAAGATGCAACCAGTGTCATCTCCTAACGATTCACCATAGCAACTAATCTAAGAGGACTTAAGCAAGAACAAAATAAGGAGGTTTTGTGTTGAATGCAGTATAATAAGTACTCAAAAAGTAAGAGAAAACGTAATCAATTCAAGCAAGTAACCAAACTCTAATCTTTCTTTGTTCACTAAAGATAACTTATGTCTGATTTAATTCTTAGTTAAATGTTACTTGGAACCCCTAACAGCAACACTTAGAATTTCTACTGATTTACCAATCAGGATTCAATTAATCATGAAATTAAAAATCTAGGCAACCGCTCTATATCACTAAGTCCAGATTAATTTAATAACCGAATTGTCCAAGTTAACTATATATTAAAGACCTTTNATTTACCAATCAGAATTCAATTAATCATAAAATTAAAAATTTAGGCAACCGCTCTATATCATTAAGTCCAGATTAATTTAATAACCGAATTGTCCAAGTTAACCATATATTAAAGACCTTTAAAGTATGATTATCAATCTGATTACTGTTATCAATCTAATCAACCGATTTAAATTCATACAAAGCATGCATGCAATCAAAATATCATTCAATCACATGAAAAAAGGAAGAAGCAGTAATTTTAAATTAAGTTAAATCAAACCCGGTTGAAGCACAAGAACTCTGAATTATTAAGTTTGACCCCTCTTGAATTGAATACAATTGAACTTAGCCCTCCTTGAAAGGCTTAAACACAAGGCAAAAGTCTAAAACTCGAACTCAGAAACAGGAGGCAGCAGCTGCTCAAGGTAATTTCGTATCCTATTTTCCTCAACAACTTGAGAATAAATAGTAGTTGACTGCCTCATCTGGTTTCCTAATTACAAAATAAATCTAATTTCCTAAAACTTTAAAGGTAAAAATGTAATCAAGCCCTAGTTTCATATGTGCTAACTCAATAAGCAGATGTTTGCTCAAATAAACATGCTCTGGTCCAATAGGCAGGCCTAAGGAAATGAATCAGTCAATGCTGGGCGGATGCAGAAAATCTAGACTGCTTGCACATGAATTTTAGTTACCCAGACGCAAGAATCAGCTTCTGGTCTCTTCATATGAAATGTAGAATTTTCTGTCAGCTTTTCAACGAAACTAAAATCACATTAATCAGACATTTGTAACTCAAGATATAGTAAAAAAGTAAATAGTGCCAAAAATTAACAGTTATGCAATTAAAATATATAAGCACCAACAAGTCAAAATCTACAAAACATGTTTAAGGGCCATAAAAATCATTAGAAACACACACTAAAAGACTAAGTATAAGAGAAACAAATAGTGTAAAATAATATGTTATCAAATTTTTTCACACTTAGTTTTTTACACTCTTGGGTAAAATCACAAGAAACAAAATAACTAGAATAAGAAAACAACTCTCCAATCAAATCAAGAATGTAAAAATTAAGGTAAGAAAACAATTCAAACTTAAAGAAACAGTAACACTCATGGAACAACATCTCTTGACAACTAGAGAACACACAACATGACAATTTCATTTAAGAGGAATGACTCAAAGTAAATAGCCTCTCATAAGATAAATATATGCTCTCAATTCCCTCAATGTCTAAGGTAAGTATTTCTCTCCAATCATCTTATCAAAATCACACTACCATAAGCCTATTCACTTTCTCAGTCTCTACTACCTATGTCACATGCATAACACAAATCAAAATGACTTTTAAAGGGTTGTAATGAGGAAAGGTAAAAGAATGACAAAAATATGAAAAAATGGTTAAAGTACCCAAAGAATCACAAAGAACATCTAATTATGAAGAAATTCAAGTATTTTATGTATCTTGACTTTGGGCTTCAACTCATTTTTACTTTTTCCAAAAAACTTTATTCTTTTGCTGCTGCTATATTTTTTTTTTTATTTTTTTTTGAAGCATAACATTTAACAATTCAGCCACAACTAATCAGCTACAATTTGATTTTTTTTTTTTTTTGTAAGAATTCACTCCCTTTTTATTCAAGGCAATGCTCTTTAATTCCTAAGAGTTGGGTAGGACATAGTTTTACACTTAGGCTTGTAATGAGCTACACATGAAAGAAATGATCGTTATGCTCAAAAAGGGGTAATCAAAGGATAACATCAAGTTTAGCTATTTGGTCAAGTAGCTTCTCAAAGAAAGGAATATCTTAATCACTTTTATACATGTATGTGCAAATGTAACCTCAACTAAGAAATAGAACAAGTTCTAGAGTGTCAAAATGATAGATGAAAACAAACAAAAAAGAATCATGACATATGGCTCAAATTCTCACAGCTTATAAGACTACCAAGAATCAACTCATCCAAATCAAATTTTGTTGTCATACCACTTAAATCCAAGAAACAAGATAATTGTCCACCTATGTTGTAGCATTTTAGAATCAAAATTGCTTCAAATTACTCTCTTCACAACTCTTAAATTAATTGGAAAGAACCAGAAAATTCTAAAAAGAAAACAGAAAAACAGCAAAGCAAAAAGAAAATAGAAAACAAAATTTTAAATGACAAAAACAGCAAATCAAAATAATAAAAAACAGCAAAATAACATGTTAAAAGCATAGAAAACAGTGAACAAAAAACTTAAAAGCAATAAAACAGTAAATTAAATAACAGAAAAACAGCATACAAAAAGTTTTTAAAAACACAGAAATAGAAAATTAAGCCTAAAACAGAAAACACAACAAAAATTAAAACAGAAACTTAAAAACAGCAAAACAGAAAGCATAAAAACAACACAGCAGACTAACTCCTCCCCCACACTTAAATTTTTGCAGTGTTCTCAATACAAAGTACATAGCAAACAGTAAAAACAAGACAATAAAATTAAAAGAGAAGGGGAAAGAGAATAGCATATGGGTTTAAGTCTTATAGAGGGCAGCAGACAAGTGCACCTCTTCCACCACTTGGTCTTGAAAACTCTCATAAAAAAGTTTTAGCCGATGTCCGTTCACTGGGAAAGTCTTATTGGTTGCCTCATTCTTGATCTCAACTGCACCATAATGGAAGACATGAGTCACCACAAAAGGACCTATCCATCTAGAACGAAGCTTGCCGGGCATGAGCTTGAGACGGGAATTGTAGAACAACACTTTCTGACCAATGTGAAACTCTTTTCTCACCAACAACTTGTCATTGACAGCCTTGGTCTTTTCTTTATAAATTCTGGAATTCTCATAAGCTCCCAACACTGATTTACTGCCCAATACGCCTTATGTGGCATGCTTTGCCAAAAACTAACCTATAAGGCAACATGCCTATAAGGGTCTTATAGGCAGTCCAATAAGTCCACAAAACATCATCCAAACGCATGCTTTAATATTTTTAGTTGGGTTAGACAGTCTTCTCTAAAATCTGTTTGATCTCCCTATTTGACACTTCTGCTTGCCCATTAGTTTGTGTATGGTAAGGAGTTGACACCTTGTGCACCACACCATACTTTTTAACAAAGCAGTCATGTGCCTATTGCAGAAGTGCGAACCTTGGTCACTGATTATTGCTCTTGGGATGCCGAACCTGCAGAAAATGTGAGTTTTAACAAAATTTAAGACAACACGAGAATCATCAGTCTCGGTGGCCTTAGCCCCTACCCATTTAGAAATATAATCCACAATTAATAAGATATACACAAAACCAAAAGAAGTAGGAAAGGGACCCATGAAATCAATACCCCACACATCAAATATCTCATAAAACAGTAAAGGCTGTTGATGCATCTCATTCCTACGAGAAATATTTTCTGTCCGTTGGCATTGGGCACAATTCTTACAAAAACTATGTGCATCATGAAACAAGGTAGGCCAGTAAAGTCAAGAATCTAAAATTTTCCTAGCAGTGAGTTGTGATTCAAAATGACCACCACATGCAGAAGTATGTGAAAATTGTAAAACAGATTCAATCTCATGTCCAGGCACACACCTTCTAATGACTTGATCACTACACAGTCTCTACAAATAGGGGTCATCCCATACATAAAATTTGACTTCACTTTTAAGCTTATCTACTTGATGCTTCTTAAAATAAGCAGGTAACTCATAAGCAACTAAGTAATTTACCAAGTCAGCATATCAAGGATTTTTACCATCTTTATCTTGCAGCTGATAAAGTTGCTCATCCGGGAAGGTCTCTTTGATGGGAAGGCTGTCCAAAGTCAGTGGGATCCGGCTTAAGTGATCTGTTACCAAGTTCTCAACTCCACTCTTGTTTCTGATCTCAAAGTCGAATTCTTGTAAGAGCAGCATCCATCTAATGAGTCTAGGCTTTACATTTGGCTTCTTGAGCAAGTATTTCAAAGCTACATGGTCAGAAAAAGTAATTACTTTAGAATTCAGTAAATATAAACGGAATTTATCTAAAGCAAACACAACAGCAAGAAGCTCTTTCTCAGTGGTGGTATAATTTGCTTGGGCAGCATCCCGAGTGCGAGATGAATAATAAATGACATGGGACAACTTGTCCACTAACTGTGCAAGGACAGCGCCTGCTGCAAAGTTCGATACATCACACATCAGCTCAAAGGGAAACTCCCAATTAGGTGGCTGCATGATGGGAGGAGAAGTAAGGCTATGTTTCAGCTGATCGAAGGCGGTTCTGCACTGCCTATCAAATTCGAAATCCACTTCTTTTTGGAGAAGCCTAGACAGTGAAAGGGCAATCCTGCTGAAATCCTTGATAAATCACCTGTAAAACCTTGCATGACTAAAAAAGGAACGCATTTTCCGCACACAAGTGGGATAGGGTAAAAAGGCAGTAACATCTATCTTAGCCTTATCTACTTCAATGCCTTTGCTAAAAATTACATGCCCTAAAATTATACCTTGTTCTACCATGAAGTGACATTTCTCAAAATTAAGAACAAGGTTAGTCTCAATGCATCTATCAAGTATTCTAGCAAGGCTATCTAAACATGCATCAAAAGAGGAGCCATATACAGTAAAGTCATCCATGAATACTTCCATACAATGTTCTAAAAAATTAAAATGCTTACCATACACCGTTGGAATGTGCCAGGGGCATTACACAGGCCGAAGGACATCCTCATATATGCAAAGGTGTCAAAGGGACAGGTGAAAGTCGTCTTCTCCTGATTCTCCGGGGCTATGTGATTCTGAAAATAGCTTGAGAAGCCATCTAGGACGCAGTAATGGGACTTCCCTGCCAACCTTTTCAGCATCTGATCAATGAAAGGCAAAGAGAAGTGATCCTTCCTTGTTGCCTGGTTGAGTCTTCTATAGTCCATGCAAACACGTCAGCTGTTCTGCACTCTAGTGGGAATTAACTCGTTCTTTTCATTAGTTACTGCAGTGATACTACTTTTCTTGGAAACCACTTGCACCGAACTCACCCATTCACAGTATGAGATGGGGTAAATTATGCCGGCTAATAACAGCTTGCTCACTTCTTTCTTGACCACATCCAAAATCAACGGGTTAAGTCGCCTTTGCAGCTTCCTCACTGGTTTATCTTCTTCCTCCAGTAAAATTCGATGCATGTAAGTGGAAGGGCTAATTCCAATAATGTCTGCAAGTGTCCATCCGATGACTATCTTCCACTGCTTCAAAATCTACAACAACCTCTCTTCTTGTTCAGGTTGCAGATTGTTAGCTATGATGACAGACAACTTCTCTTCTTTTGTCAGGAAGGCATACTTGAGATGATCAAATAACGGTTTCAGCTCAAGTATAGGTGACTGCTGTACAGAGGGGATTACTTTAGTTGGAGACGTCAAATTTGCTGCTTGAAGCTTAGCAACACTTGCAAGCTCTGTACTATGCTCCAAAACAGTCTAATCATATCTCAAATAGTTAGAAATTTTAGAACAGACAGCATAACTCCCATCATAATTAGTATATGCAGGGCACTCTAAAGTATCTAGCAAGCCTACTATATTAGAAAATTCAGCTACCAATTCAATATGCATATCATCAACTAGCAGGTCTATAACATCTATTTGAAACACTGAATGCTCTTCTAGAAGGTGTTTCATGACATTACATAAATTAAAACGAATTACAGTGTCACCAAATTTCATGAAAAGGTACCAACATGCACGTCAATTATGGTCTTAGCAGGTCTACCCAAGATCAAAGGGGCATGTCTAAATGTAGACTCATCCTCCATATTTAACACATAAAAGTCAGCTGAAAATATTAAATCATTTATCCTAACCAAAACATCCTCAAGAAGGCATGTAGGATATGTTGTGCTTCTATTAGCAAGCTGAATGACTACTTTAGTGGGCTTGAGTTCTCCAATCTGCAGTGATGAATATATGAATTTGGGCATCATGTAAGGTCACAGATCTAGCATGACATTTGTAAACTGCTTGTCTCCAAATAGTGCAGAAAATAGTAAAATTCCTTAGATCAGTGCCCTTGGATGACAAGTTAGGTTGAATCATGGTTGACACGTTTCTTCCCATGCTCACTTTCTCATGACCCTTCAGCTTCCTCTTGTACGTACACAAATCCTTAAGAAACCTTGCATACTTGAAAATCTGTTTGATGGCTTCCAGGAGAGGTATATTGACTTCTACCTTCTTAAAAGTATCCATGATCTCTCTATCTAGCTCATGCTCAGCAATTTTCTTGGACTGTGTAACTCTGTTTGGGAAGGGGAAATGAATGCTGGGGGTAGAGCTCTCTGTCTGGTCCTGAAAGTGGAATGACTGCTGTTTTGGGATAACTTTAGGGGCTGTAGAGTCTGGATCCTTTTCTTGGACAGAATTGGGGATTGTGGAAGGCAGGCTAGGTTCTGAAACACTCACTTCCTTGCCACTACGCAGGGTTATGACACTCACATTGCCTCTTGGATTGGTGACTGTTTGAGAAGGTAAACTGCCGAAACCTTGAGACTTCAACTCACTAATAGTGGTTACAAGTTGGCCTATCTGAGTTTCCAGGCTCTGAATACTAGTCTCAGTCCTCTGTTGGAATGGGATGTTGCTGTTAGCCAACTGCTTTACTAAATCTTCCAGGCTCGGTTCTGGCTTGTTAGCTTGCTGCATAGGCTGTTTCATTGGTGCTTGGAACTACTGGTTGGTTGAACTTGCATTGTATCTAGGCTGCTGTGGTTGGTACGTTTGTTGCTGCTGGTAGGTTTGACCAAAATTGCATCCGTACCTCAAGTTCGGGTGATCTCTCCAGCCAGAGTTATATGTTGAAGAATGGGGGGTCATATCTAGGCTGTTGGTAAGGTCTGCCAGGAAAAACATCAGCCACTACTTCAGTGGTATCTTAGAGGGTAGGGTACTGATCCGTCGGATGATTAGCTAGGGCATAAATTCCACAGAGCTTGGCAAGAGCTTGAAGTTCCTCCAAACGGTTCTCCACCCTCTGTTGATCCACCATCTGCATCTCATTCACTCCCCTAGCAGAAGTAACCATCATTGTGCCAAATTGTTGCGCATTGGTTGCCATGTTTTTTATTAAGTCTTTTGTAGCCACAGGGGTTTTATCCACCAAGGTACCTCCAGAAGCAGCATCCTCATAGCTCCTATCCATAGGAAGAAAACCTTCATAGAAGTAATAGATGAGTAGCTGGTCACTAATTTAGTGATGAGGACAGCTCTCACACAGTTTCTCAAATCTCTCACAGTATTCATATAAAGTCTCTCCACTATGTTGTCTTATGTCATATATCTCTTTCCTGATGGCAGCAACTCTTAAGACAGGGAAGAATCTTTCAAGAAAGCACATCTTCAAGTCACTCCAACATGTGATGATGGATGACTGTAAGTATAGTCAATCATTTGCTGCTCCATCTAATGAAAAGGGAAAAACCCTCAGCTTGATGTGCTCCTTTTCAATTGACTAGGGCTTCAAGATAGAACACACTATGTGAAATTCCTTCAAATGCTTGTGAGGATCTTCACTTGCAAGTCCATGAAACTTTGGGAGCAAGTGTATTAATTCAAATTTTAATTCAAAATTGGCATCATGATACTGAATACACAAATACTAGTAATTATCATCAGGGGCAGTCAATTCCTTAAGAGTCCTAGCCCTAACATGCATGTCATTATTTTTAGCCCTATTATTGGCAGCAAGATCAACCTCAGGATTAACGTCATTTGCAGCCATATTATGCTCTATATGATTAGGAGTTCTACGTGCCCTAACAAGTGTGTGCAAAGTTCTCTCTATTTCAAAATCACCTTCAAGTAGTTCAAAATGAGAGGACCGAGTCATATAGCATGCAAATAAAATGACAAAAACACTCTAAAATATACTAGAACAAACAGAAACAGAAAAGAAGTGAAGCAATGAAAGATAAGGGTAAAAACTAAAACATAACAAATACACTAGACAATGCAAAAAGACACCAAAATAACACTAGTTGAACCATCTAAACATATTTAAAATATTTTCTACCACCAAAGCATTAAAGCTTGATGAAAATGAAACTCAAAAATCAAATAATAAATCTTAAAAATTTGAAAAAGTGATTAAAACGATGGAATTCGGCTTAAAAACGCAGACCTCATGGCAAAAGCCATGATTATTGATTGTCAAGCCATTTTTCTTTAACTGACCAAGTTTCATGTCAATCAGAGCACAAAATTTTGGCCAAAACAGTACACACAAAAATCACTAAATCAAACCGAAACAAATGGATAACATGGGAAAATTGGCACCAAGGCACCAAAATTCACAAAATGGAAACTTAAAACATCAAAGGAAACAAAGCAACAAGAAAAAACTATCACCACAATACTCAGAAAATATAAAAAGTTTTACCAAAAAGTGAACAAAGGCGGCAAAGGAGACATAATAGAGGCAAATGAGACTAAACAAGGACAATAACAGCACCAAGTTTACCTCACAATGCTTCTCACAGTGCAATTCCTTTGTCCACTAATTTGCAGCTCAATCCCAGTTGGTCAGAATAAAAAAATAACACAAAAACAGAAACACTAAATAGGAAAAGAAAACCTAAAAAATAAGGAAAACAAAATAGGAAACCAAGTAAAACAGGAAGAAAACGAATGAAGAACAATTACCAGAAACAAAAATAGTAAGCAATCAAAATAGTAACGAAAAAGTCCTAAGAAGATTTATATGTTAAATGAATTCCTCGGTAACGATGCCAAAATTTTGACGCAAAATTAAATTACTAATTGCAACTAATTTGTAATATATGATACAACCAGTGTCGTTTCCTAAAGATTCACCAGAATAACTAGTCTAGTAGGACTTAAGCAAGAACAAAATAAGGGGGTTTTGTGTTGAATGCAGTATAATAAGTACTCAAAAAGTAAGAGAAAACGTAATCAACTCAAGCAAGCAACCAAACTCTAATCCTTCCTTGTTCACTGAAGATAAATTATGTNGAAAATTGGCACCAAGGCACCAAAATTCACAAAATGGAAACTTAAAACATCAAAGGAAACAAAGCAACAAGAAAAAACTATCACCACAATACTCAGAAAATATAAAAAGTTTTACCAAAAAGTGAACAAAGGCGGCAAAGGAGACATAATAGAGGCAAATGAGACTAAACAAGGACAATAACAGCACCAAGTTTACCTCACAATGCTTCTCACAGTGCAATTCCTTTGTCCACTAATTTGCAGCTCAATCCCAGTTGGTCAGAATAAAAAAATAACACAAAAACAGAAACACTAAATAGGAAAAGAAAACCTAACAAATAAGGAAAACAAAATAGGAAACCAAGTAAAACAGGAAGAAAACGAATGAAGAACAATTACCAGAAACAAGAACAGTAAGCAATCAAAATAGTAATGAAAGAGTCCTAAGAAGATTTATATGTTAAATGAATTCCCCGGTAACGACGCCAAAATTTTGACGCAAAATTAAATTACTAATTGCAACTAATTTGTAATATATGATACAACCAGTGTCGTCTCCTAAGGATTCATCAGAATAACTAGTTTAGTAGGACTTAAGCAAGAACAAAATAAGGAGGTTTTGTGTTGAATGCAGTATAATAAGTACTCAAAAAGTAAGAGAAAACATAATCAACTCAAGCAAGCAACCAAACTCTAATCCTTCCTTATTCACTGAAGATAACTTATGTCTGATTTAATTCTTGGTTAAATGTTACCTGGAACCCCTAACAGCAACACTTAAAATTTCTACTAATTTACCAATCAAAATTCAATTAATCATGGAATTAAAAATCTAGGCAACCGCTCTATATCATTAAGTTCAGATTAATTTAATAATCGAATTGTCCGAGTTAACCATATATTAAAGACCTTTAAAGTATGATTATCAATTTGATTACTATTATGAATCTAATCAACCGATTTAAATTCATACAAAGCATGCATGCAATCAAAATATCATTCAATCACATGAAAAAGAAAATAAGCAATAATTCAAATTAAATTAAATCAAACCCGATTGAAACACAGGAACTCTGAATTATTAAGTTTGACCCCTCTTGAATTGATTACAAACGAACTTAGCCCTCCATGAAAGGCTTAAACACAAGACAAAAGTCTAAAACTCGAACTCACAAACAGGAGGCAACAGCTGCTCAAGATAATTTCTTATCCTATTTTCCTCAACAACTTAAGAATAAATAGTAGCTGGCTGCCTCCTCTAGTTTTCCTAATAGTTTTTTAATTATAAAATAAACCTAATTTCTTAAAACTTTAAAGGTAAAAACGTGATCAAGCCCTAATGTCATGTGTGCTAGCCCAATAAGTAAATGTTGGCCCAAATAAACATGTTCTAGTCCAATAGGCAGGCTTAAAGAAAGGAATCAGTAAATGTTGGGCAGATGCAGAAAATCTAGACTACTTTCACGAGAATTTTAGTTATCCAGACGCGAGAATCAGCTTCTGGTCTCTTAATATGAAATGTAGAATTTTTTGTTAGCTTTCTAAAAAACTAAAATCACATCAATCGAACATCTGTAGCTCAAGATATAGTGAAAAATGTAAGTAGTGCCAGAAATTAACAGTTATACAATTAAAATCTAAAAGCACCAACAAGTCCAAATCTACAAAACATGTCTAAAGGCCATAAAAATCACTAGAAACACACACTAAAATACTAAATATAAAGGAAACAAATAATGTAAAATAATGTGTTATCACTAGAGTCAAAAGGGAAGCATGTGATTATTTCTGGCTATAATAACGTTCTTCCCACTCATGAAAATAGGGGTGGTGTAATTTCCTAATCTTCCCCTCAACAAGCAATTTTTAATTTCCATGAAAGCTATGGGTCTAGACCTCCAAAGCCTTTGTTGGAGGAAGAAAAATTGGATAATATTAAGGAGTCACTCGAGTCTGATGAAGAAGATATAAAGTATGTGAAAGATAACATAC
This sequence comes from Cercis canadensis, assembly GCA_003255065.1. Taxonomy (NCBI): domain Eukaryota; kingdom Viridiplantae; phylum Streptophyta; class Magnoliopsida; order Fabales; family Fabaceae; genus Cercis; species Cercis canadensis. Next base: position 63,383 of record QAOA01007535.1, on the reverse strand, counting down.
GAATAGGACGTGAAAGAGATGACAAGCTTTGCAACACACAAGGTCTTCAGATTGGTAAGGCTCTCTTCATCTTTTTTATTGGATTTTGATGATAGGGGTTAAAGATTTTTCTATCTTGTCTTAGAATATTAGAGGTGCTGCTAGTGACATGGCAAAAAGGCATCTTAGTAAATATTTAAAAAACTTGAGACCAACTATGATGGTTATCATGGAGACTGGTGTTCAATTTCATCAAGTTCGTCGGTATTTGGAAGTTATAGGTTATTCTAATGTTCATATAGTTAAGCCCAAGGGTCATACTGGTGGTTTGTGGTGGTTCTATAATTGTTCAGAGATAGTTATGACTGTTGAAGATGTTTGTAGACAAGCTATTACGGGCAAGTTAAAGAAAGGGCAGTCGGAGTGGTGGTGTTCTGCGATCTATGCTAGCCCAACACCTACAGTTTGAAGTCAGTTTTGGGATTACCTAGGACAGCTCTAGAGCCGCATTCAAAGCCCATGGATGCTTCTAGGTGATTTCAATGAGTTTTGTTACCTTCAGAAGTGAGATAAGGAGCATTTTATATTAATAGAGCTTACGATTTTACTAGTATGTTAGATAATTGTAGGTTGCTGGATCTTGGCTTTAAGGGACTTTCATTTACTTGGCATAGGAACTTACATAGAGTGAGGAAGCTTTCTAAAAGGCTAGACAGGGCTTTAGCTTATACAAATTGGCACACTGCTTTTTCGTAAGCTTCTTGCATACATATCCATCACACTTATTTGGATCAAAATCCCATCTTAGTTAAGTTGCATGGCTATGATTTGTGTAGAGGTTCTCGCCCTTTTTGGTTTGAGTCTGCCTGGGCAACGCATGCAGAGTTCAATGATATAGTTTAGGAAGCTTGGAAGAATTCTACAAGTAGTGCTGTTTCGACGCTAGATCAAGTAAAAAGAGTTGTTATTAAATTTAATAAATAGGTCATTAGCAATATTTTCCAACAGAAAAGAATTATCTCAACCTATCTTGCTGGGATCCAAAAAACTCTTGAGCAAGTAGATTCCATGCAGTTAACTAGCACTGAAGCAAATTTGAGAATGGAAATGGACCAAATTTTGACACAAGAATAAATTCTTTGGTTCTAGAAAATCTCGTGAACAATGGATGCAATTTGGAGATGGGAACACAAAATTTTTCCATGCCTAAACTATTGTTAAAAGGAAAAGAAATAGAGTGGAGAGTTTATACCATGTGAATGGGAATTGGTCTTCGGATCCTGTTGTCATTGAAAATGAAGCTTTAGATTTTTTTAAGAATTTATTTTGTTCTATAGAAGCTAACAGTAATCCCCCTCTGGTGTTTGATCATTTGCCTAGTATTGGATATGCTTGTGTTGCAAGTCTTGTTAAAAGTGTCACTAAAGATGAAGTTTGGGCAGCAGTGAGGTTTATGAAGCCTTCTAAAGCCCCTAGTCCTAATGGCTTCTAACCTTTCTTTTTTTAAACATTATTGGGAGGTGGTTGGAGAAAAAGTAACTGTTATTGTTCAACAAGCATTTACAGATAGGTGCGTTGATCCAGCTATTCCCGAAACCCTTATTGTCCTTATTCCTAAGGATAGTAACTGTCACAACGTACTCGAAAATCGCTACGACGCGAATGACGGACTTAAAGAAAAAAAGAATTAGTTTTCGAAATAAAACTTGGAGTCACCACCAATTGTATTAAGAAAATGAGGAACAATTAAAAACGTTATTTTTTAATTTAAAAAAATGATATGTGAACCAGAGAGGCTTTAGAAGTTTGTTTATGTATAGGGAATGTGTTAGGCACCCCACAACATCTGACTAACTATGGTTACCCTAAATTAATTATGTGAACATCAATATGGCTAAAATGTGTGTTTTATTTACCCAAAATAATAAATATATTTACAAAAATATCTAACAAAAGTAAAAACAAAAAATTTAAACGTGCGATGCATAATTTCTCTACCGAGACTTTAATTATTTCACCATTTCATGACATAAATCGACCGTCCAAGGTGGCGCTACTTTCACCTTGGTCGGATAGAAAAAAAACATCCTATATAGGACTGACTTGCATCATCCTTCAATTTTAAGTTAAGGGATATGCAGATATTACGCAACACAAATATATTTTTTATATGTAGTTCAAATGCATGATTTTAAGCATGACAATAATTTTTCTTATACAATGGGAGAAGTACATAATTAGAAAATATAATCAAAATAAATAAAAGTTCTCCAAACTTCCGAATCGCCTTAAAGTTTTGCTAATAGCTCAAAGATTGTGACTCCCTCTCACATAGAACATACATTAGTTAGCTCAAAATAAGAAATTAAAGGTCATATATGCAAAAACAATTGAGCAGTCATAACACATCACAATAAATGACAAGATAAAACAAATAACATGTCAACTTATAGTGAAAATATATACAATATTAAAGCATATGTGGCAATCATTAAGAGTCAAAATAAAATTATGAAAATGACATGCAAAATAATGCAACAACATTTAGTTAAACAGGGCAATCAACATGCACTCCTAATTAGCATGTAAATAGTTCTAAAAATGAAAAAAAGACAGCAAGTAAATACAAAGCAAAAAAAAAAAAATGAATAGCAAAAATAAAATATAAAATAGGAGAAACTCGTAAAGAAATATGATAATGCATGCCAATTCGATTTAACCCTAGAATTTTACATGACATATAAAAACATCTTATGGTTCTAAATAATTAAAAATCACACAAAAATGAGTTCCCTAACTCAAGTTATGGCCCAAAAAAAGAACACTGCCAAAATCAACTAATAATTTTATAGTACAGTTAAAATAACTATTTTCAAATTAAAACTGGGAGCAAATTAGACATGAAAAAAATATAAAATTTATACACATACAAAATAAGCATCTTAAGGTTCTAACAAGATAAGAACCATGTCATTTAGGGTTGTAAATTTGAAGTTATAATCAAAAGACCGACCGCTGCCAATGTTGGACTGACATGTCCGAGAATGACTATTTAGAAACAAAATTTGATAATTACTATGTCAATTGACCAATTTAATTTTAAACATGACAAAAGTCAAGAGATTAAGACCAAAACACAAAGTTTTCAAGAAAGATTAAACATCATTTTGAATTTTAATAAAGAACCCTAAAACACATTCAAGAAAACAAAGGCAAAATAATAAAATATTCAAAAAGAAATTCACAAGAAGCATGCTTACTCTAATAAGACATGACAAATTGTATCAAAACAATAATAGGACAGCAAACATATAAATCCTACAATACCATTAACCAAGATCATGCTAAAAAAAATTAATTCTAAACAAAATCATGTCATATAGTAAAAACAAACAAAACAACAATAAACTAAATACTCAATCACAATCAAAATAGAAACTAAACATAATCTTCCTAAACCAAAATATCAAGAGAATATTCAAGAGAGGAGAAAAACAACAAAAATCAAAATTAAATTAATAGAATTAAAATGAAATAGAGACATTCAAGAAGGAAACAAAAATAAACATATATTTCACATGAATTCAAACAAAAACCCACAAGAGAATGACAAAAAATCAAGAGAATAATGAATGTTACTTAGTGTTCTTTAAAAAAAAAAACTCATATTCCTTACTCAAAGATGTAGACCCTAACTCCAAGAAGCTCAAACCATTCATAGTTTTTTTTTTCTCTCTAAGATTATCAAAAACTCTCAAGAACTCTCAATTTTTCTATTAACTTTCTTTTCTTTGATATATTTTTTTTAAGTTCTCTCTCTTTTCTCCTTGTTTTCACCTTAAAAGCATCTTATTGTGTGTGGTTCTCTCTATTTTTTTTCTTATCCAATCAGCCCTCTTAACTTGGAGAGCAAGTTGATGGCAGTTTAGTCATTTCATACTCACTTTTGACGACCCTAATGTCAAAAATTATTTTTGATTTTTTATTAAAATAAAAATATATATGTATGTAAAAATATATAATAAATTTATATGTTATTTAAAGTTAATAAAGTCTCTTACAATAGTTGCATAAATAATACTACTTACATAATTTTTATATTTTAATTAGAAGAATTAAACAAATAATTTAATCTTATTTTTACAAAAAAAATCAAATAAAAATTGGACTCATCGGGCGGATAAGGACTAAGGAGACCCCATCATTAACAAACAAGAGACTTTGTAAAAGTAACTTCCTAATAGCTAAATTCTCGGCACACAAATTATAACAAATTTATAAACCAAAACAAAATTATAACAAACTATTAAACAAGATGGATACCTATCTTAAAAAAACAGTTTTTTGGCAGCCATACTTGACTCGGACCATAAATTCAAGGAAATTAAACCTTAAATTTTAGTGAAATTGAACGCTTCTAATCATAATTTTTTTTTGAATAATTTATACTAAATTATAAATTAATTTCAATGTTGTGATGTATAAAAGATACGTTAAAGTCCTAACAATAATTCTCACTTAAATAGTTTTATAAAATTTAAATTTTTTTATATTTAACAATATTTTTCTTAAANAAAAAAAAAAAAAAAAAAAAGTCTCTACAGCTTTCTTTACCAAAACAAAAACAAAAAAAATTCAAGAGCTTTCCATAGAAAGAAAGAAAAAAGGCTGGCACACTGCACAGTACAAGATCACAATCAAACAAACAAGGCATTGGCCCACTTGTGGCTTTATTGCTGTCAAATAGATTGGCCTTTACTCTCATAATAATCCACACCCTCTTCAGTATGTCATTGACATTTTACTCGCCCTTGAGATTGGCATCTTGTGGTTCTAGTTTATTTGTGAAAAAAAAATAATTATAATGGCATCTTGTGGTTCTAGTTTATTTGTGAAAAAAAAATTATAAGAATTACTTAGATAAATTACCAAAAAAAATTATTAAGATTAAAAGATAATGTTATTATCAACAAATTTAGTAATATTGAGATATTTATCAAACAATATATAATTTATAAGAATACTACTTTGCTGTAGGTACTAAATCATGATTTTTATAATTTGAAATTATAGACCATATTTAACCTACTCTAGAAGAATTAAGAATATATGAATCTTTATAGGATTTTATAATATTTTTAACAATTATGAACATAAATGCTTAATTTGTAAGAAAATGAGAAATATAAATTAAGAGGAAAATTTATATTTAATAAAAATTTATAAACCATAAAAGTGTATAATTGAGTTTTATGTAGAGTGAATTACCAGGTAATGTCAAAAGTTTGAACTTCGGTAGAACTAGAAGTACTAGTGACAAGAATATACTAAAACTCAATTAAAAATTAGTCTTACACTAAAAATGTGATAACCATCTTCTAAGAAACAACAACAAAAAATTTATAAGATTAGTTAAGCACTAAGCTATCACATTTTTCACTTAGGTAGAATCGGGTGAAATCCACCCAGTAATTTTGTTGTCATTGTAAAGATCTCGAAAAATTGAGTCATCAAGTATGTGTCAAAACACAATTTTTTATAAAATATAAGAATAACACGATATAAAAAAATGTGCCAAAAAATAATTATTTTAAGTTTATTTTTTAACATATTTTTTTATATTGTGTCATTCTTATATTTTATAAAAAATTATATGTTTTAACACATACTTAATAACTCAATTTTTTAAAATTTTTATAATGATACTAAAATTATATTGAATCTCACTCAACTGAAAAAGATGTAGCGCTACTACTCCTAAAGAGGAGTTGATAGCTTATCCCTCATCATGAGATTATAAGGGGAAAAAAAATCACCTATTCTCACAAAAATTACTTATTTGTTGAATTCAGCGCGAGTATGTAGCATTAAAATACTCGAGCAAGTGGGAGACAGTGAACCGAACTTTCTGAACAATACACGATTGCTACGTGGACCGGATATTTCCTCAGATTCCACTTTCACATTGGATAGGGCACGAGGTCGCCACACGCCAGTACCCGTGAAACAATCTTTACCGTCAACGTGCCTTTCAATCAAACGGTGCAGAAAGAATCCAGTCCATCTGGAACTCCTGAAATGCCCCTCGTCACCACTACTTATACCAAATCACCCTTCTCCCTCACCACTGCCTCATCCTTCAGAGCCGCCATTGATTCTTCTCTTTCTCTCTGTTTCTGAATCTCTGCTCAATACCCATTGCAGTTCTTCACAAATGGCTCTTGTTTCTTCCAATGTTTCAAACTTTTCTCTCTCAACCATTGTTGGGGATGCTCTGAGAAAACCCACTTCTTCATTTTCTTCTTCCCTGAGTTTTCTTCCCTCTTCCTCTGCTTTCTCCCTGGGTCTTCCTAAGTCAACAGTAAACAGAAACTTCATAGTTTCTGCTTCAACGGCGCCGCTAACCGGCGTGATTTTCGAACCATTTGAGGAGGTGAAGAAGGATGTTCTTGCTGTTCCTATATCTCCCCAAGTTTCAATGGCTCGTCAGAACTATGTTGATGAGAGTGAAGCTGTCATTAATGAGCAGATTAAGTGCGTAGATCTATAATTCTCATTTCTTATTTAATTCTTTTTGTTTCTGGTGTGAATTTTACTGTATATCTCTTTGAACTGAACTTCATATGAGCAGATCATGTTTTATTGTTGCAAAAGATCTTTTTTTTTCATTGTTAGAAGCAGATTTTTTTTTTATTCCAACTAGATAAAGATATTTCACTTTTTTTAGCAATAAAATATTCTAATATCCTATACTTCAAATATTTCGTCATATATAAGTATATATATAAGATCTTCTTAATTTCATGCTGCATTGTTTTGTTTTTTCTAAATTTTTGACAGAAATTTTGTTTGAAATTGTGTGTTACAGTGTGGAATACAACGTTTCCTATGTGTACCACTCCCTGTTTGCATACTTTGACAGGGACAACGTGGCTCTCAAGGGCTTTGCCAAGTATGAAAGCACAAGCCCCAAAAGTGTAATTTCCCTTGTTGATTCTTCCATTTCTGAATTGGGTTTTCAATTTCGTGTGCTGTTTTGCTGGAAAACAGGTTCTTCAAGGAATCAAGTGAAGAAGAAAGAGAACATGCTGAAAAGTTAATGAAATATCAGGTTCTTGAAGGCTTCTATTCCCTTGTTTGGTTTATTGCCAACAAGATAGAACTTTTTTTATGATATCCTATTAGGATGCAATGTAAGATTAATGATTCAAATGAATAATCTGATTTTGTTCTAGAACATTCGTGGTGGACGAGTAGTACTTCACCCCATCATAAGCCCACCTTCAGAATTTGAGCATGTGGAAAAGGGAGATGGATTGTATGGTGAGTTTTCTGATTTCATTACTCAAACTTATTAGATTTCATTAGAACTATTAACTCACTTATTCAATGTTTTGATCTTTGCTTTTCGGTTTTCTTTTTTTGCTTGATTCAGCCATGGAATTGGCATTGTCTTTGGAGAAATTAGTAAACGAGAAACTTCTGCATGTCCACAGTGTAATGCCTCTTTACCTTTTGGTTGAAATTGTTTTACCTTTTTATTATTCCACCTATAGTGTTTGAAGCTAATCAATCCGAAAATTGTTTAAGACTCAGCCAGTGACTTGTTATCATAATCTCCCTTGTTGATAAATAATAGGTGGCCGACCAAAACAATGATCCTCAAATGGCAGACTTCATTGAGAGTGAATTTTTGCATGAGCAGGTAAGCTCATATATTCACTCCACTTGCTAATCGTTACCACGATAACGATTAGGAGGGCATAAAATTTGCTTCATTGGTATCTTTAGTTATGTAGGAGTATGTGTATATCATAACAAGTTAATATCATTTTCTTAGGTTGAAGCAATCAAGAAGATAGCAGAATACGTGGCTCAACTGAGACTGGTTGGAAAGGGTCATGGTATGTATATATAGTCAATTTAGCTATTGGTCCACTGCCATTGCATTGTTAACACGTATCTATCCCTCAAGAAAAAGAAGAGAAAGAGACAGGAAGAAAAACAATAGACGCTTGCGGATTCTAAGAGAATTAATTACTGTTTTGTGGCTTGCAGGTGTTTGGCACTTTGATCAAAGGCTTCTTCACGAGGAAGGAATACATGCTTGATGATGCTGAAGAGTGCTGGCTTTTGTTCTTCGTTAATAACTAGCACTTTCTGAAGTTGTGTTGTTTCTGATTTGTAGAATAGCATGTTAGTGTCTCTCGTTGGTAATAAGATTTGTAGGATAGTTTGTGTATTGGTGTTTGTCGTAGGTAATGAGATGAAAGAACTGGTAGTGTAACTGTTAGTTGTTACATGCAAGAAGCGCATCATGTAATCTTTGCTGTTAGCTGCTTTGAATGAATGTGTTAGAAGTAAACTTTGAATATGTAATATAATTGACCATTTCAATTAATTGGATTGAGCTTATCTACTGTGTCATGGTTTGAATAATATTCAAACACAATATTACCATCATAAAGTGAAAGTTGAAGCCTACCTGCCTCTCTGATTATAGAGTTGGGAGTAAGAAACATAATGATGCTATTACACTGCAGAACATAAAAGATTATTGAACTTAATTGTGTTTTAGAATGGCCATAAATCAGTATGATCTGTTCAAGGGAAATGACCAATATAAATAACAGATATTGGATATATTTCACTTTTATGTATTTAGATGTTTGGAATTGATTTCTCAAAAATTTTACTGCAAATATCATGAGTGAAAATCTTTAGTTTTCTCATAAAAATCTTACATATTTTCTCTTAATTACCATCCTAATTGCACATATCAGAATAGTTGCGTTGCTTTTACCAAAAATGAAAAAATATTTTAACACATGTTATACGTTGTTTTTTTGTTACATGACGACCAAGAGGTTTGAATCTCTAACCTCTTGCATACTATTTAAACCACTCACTACTAGACCACACCTAGTAGTTTCATACATGTCATACTCTATGCTAGGAAAAGCCTTCTTGTCATGCACAAAATTGATTTAATCCTTTGATCTTTTTAAAATTAAACTCAGTTCTTTATACGGGTGGAAATGGGAAAATGAAAAATTGGGATGCAAACAGTTTTATACTTGATTAGTATTGAAAAAATGATAGGAAAGCGTGTCAGAGGATGACCTCCATATCACTTAGCAACAAGCTATTTGATATTTTTCTCACTTTCTACGATGTATGAGGGAGTGAAATCATAAACCTTTCAATTACCATTTTCCTCCTTCCAAATTTTCACAACTCCGTCCAAGCATACTCTAAATCAAGGAAGCATTTATTTAATGTCTAACTAGGCTTCTCATGATAAAATACATTTAAAAAAGGGATAAAATAGAAGAAGAAAAATCAAATTGAGTTGAGTAGTAAGTTTTCACATTTGGTATGCCATTGTTGAAGTAGCAGTTTGCTTCATTATCTTATACTACCTAAATTCTAGTTGTTCTTGTATTTTCTCCTCCAAATGTATACTTTTCATCTTTTTTTATTTCATGGGCAGTATCAGTTTTGTGTTGATAGCCACTTCTCTATGTTCCCAACCAAAAGTACTAAATAATTGCTCCAAATGCAGACACTCTACTCTTATGAAGTAAAAGGATACAAACTGAGTGAGATTTCTCCCATTCATGTAGGTGTTTCACATGCAATAAGTAGTGCTCTGTTGGAAAGATGAAAGTCTAGACACAAAATATAGGCTAAAGTCAGATACTGGTTTCTACAAGGGATTTGAAATGGAGCTCTCATCACTCATCTTCTGTTCCTATAGGGAGAAAGAAACAAGACTCCTCTTGTGAAGAAAATCTAGAACCATTTGTCCAATATACAAAACAGAGCTCAAGCAGGGCGAAAACAGAGCTCATGCAGGGCGAAAACAGAGCAACAAGTATGAAGAAGACCTATTGCTCCTCTTGGTTTTGTAGGCATATAGAGAAGATGAAGATGATTGGAGCATTTTCCACATCACTTGTATATCTTCATATTCCCCACAAGACTCCATGTCCTTACAAAGATTCTGAAGTTCATTTCTATGCCCTGCATCAATACCATGGGAAACAGAGGATCAGGGATAATGCAGAGGCAGAGACCAAGTTCATTTCTCAAACTATTTGTAATTCAATAATCATTTCCAATTCCCAAAATTTAGTACATATTTGGAAAACTTTTGAGAATTGGGTTTCTGTGTCCCGAGGAAAAAGCTATTAAGATATGAGAGTAACTTTTGCCTCCTTTCCTGGTTTCTGGTGTCTTGAGACAACGTGAATATCAATTCAAACATGCCATCAGATATTAGTCATGCAAAATGAAGTGTCAAGAAGCTTGTTACTTACCTTTGGATTTGAGCTTCAACTGTGAAGTGACTTTAAGAATTGTATTCTTTGTTGGGTATAGGGAGAAGCGTTTCAAGTATTGCCAACCCTTCCACTTCTCCATTTTCACAGCAGATAGCCCTTCTCTACTTAGCAGCCTACATTCATTTTATATATACATCATAGTGATACCCTATTTTAATGGCGGAAAGCATAACGACAGGCTGAACCTTGCCATAGCAGAAAGCAACAAAGAGGAAGACGAGTCCTATGTGTATGTATGTTTTTATAAACCCTTAGATATTATGAAAGGAAAACTGGGCCCTCACAAAAATATTATTCACATAGTATCCTAGAAATTTGATTCCATATCCTAGTCCTAACCCAAAATCCTTAATTGACCCATTTCTACTGCTAAATACTATTCAATTGACTAAATATACAATAACCAGTAGATAAAAGTGAAATGGTGAGAGTGTAAGTGGCATCACTCTGTTAAATTAGACAAGCAAGAACATGATTGCAATTGGGTTAGAATAAAGATTAATGTTTGTTACATAATTGCTAGATGTGCAAAAAAACTAGGATAAACAATCCAAGTCAAACCAACCACTGGGTAGTGATTATTAGATTTTGATGAGTTTATGAGATAAAATGCAGAGTTACAAGAAATGAATAGTGAGTAGGAAATTCATTTGGATTTTGCTTTTCCTACTTATCCCTCTCACCAAATATTCTCAATTTCATTGTTTTTTAGGGGAGTGGCAATGGGGCCCATGGTCAAACGGTTGGTTTGTTTTTCTCAAGTGTCTTAGTGTTTGTATTTACACTCTCTCTAGTCTTAAAATTTATAATCATAAATATTATACACACTAAGGTGCTTGATTGGCATTATCCAATAGGATCAGAAAAGTGATTAATTGAACAGTTTTTGCACTGTGATGCAATCACTTTCTATGCTAGCATAATCGTTTAGGTCAATGGGTTTTCAAAAACAAATGGACTGTGGCATGTGCTTGGGAACTATTTTCTGGTGGTGGTCCTCAACTGCTTGCCATGACCTCTCACCTACTAATACTATAAGCTCCTTATTTACTTATTTTACTCTGCTGGGCAGGTCTTTAAGAGTTTTATCCCCTAAGTTGTTAGCTGAACTAGGCACGCCTCTACCAAAACAAAATCTCCCAATAAATAAAAGACAAAAGGGCCAAGGAAGAACAACAAAATAAAGAGCTCGTGGATCACCTTATCAGTAGTTGCATCAGAGCATAAAGAATAATATTTCAGACACCGATGAACTAAGCACCCGTTACTAAATTTCAGTTAATATTTCATTTCATACACTATCAACTAAACGACCTGTGACTAAGTAAGGCTTTTCATTTCATACACTATCAATATTGAGATTATTCTCAAGTTTTTGAGTTTCGTGTTTAAAACAAAAATCATAGCCAAGATAATAATAAATAAATAAATAAAACATACGCATTTATACTATCAATGTAAAAAGTTTCATTTACAAACATTGTGTTAAGCCTCTCCAATAAGTAACATTATTATTTTCTGTAAATTTCAAATGATTTTACAGCTAGATATTCATTGTAATTAAATTTATAAAGTTTTATTGTTAGAACATTCAACCTATAAAAATTAAGTTTTGGTGCACATGAGAATGAGTTACTAACACAATACACAGCCAAATTCAATTCCCAATTTCCCCCAATAACTCCAATAAAAACTTCCTCCAGGGAGAAAGAATATATCATTTAAAGTAACAGTTTTACCAAGTTTTTAATGATATTATTATATAAAAAGTTATGTTCGTGTGTGTATATATAAAAAAGCAACAGTCTCTGTTCCTCTGCTATTACAATAGACCTATCCAAATAAACACTTGACGAGCGCAGGAAAAGGATGAGAGATATCAAGAATACAACTAGATAATTGTAAATTTGTAATACATTCTAAAGGAGAATAAAGTTTGGATCAAGAACAGGTCTCCCAAAATAGACTTCAAAAGTAATAGAAAGTGCAATCACATGATGACTAGTTCAAAATTGTACCCATTATATTAAAAACAAAACTATTATCAAACTCAGCCACAAAGCTCGGTCTAACAGGCAAATCTAATAGCTAAAATTGTCCAACAATGACATAATCAAATTTAAGCAGTTGCTTCATGTTGAGCAGCAAGCCTCTTCCTAGCTTCCTCAATGATGGACAATTTGATACCCCGGCCTTTAGGAAGTGATATCCAAGGCTTTGTCCCTTTGCCAATAATGAAGACATTACCCATGCGAGTTGCAAACTCATGACCAGTGGAATCCTGGACATGGATGGTCTCAAAACTTCCCTTATTCTTCTCCCTGCTCTTGATGACACCAACACGGCCTCTGTTCCTTCCTCCAGTCACCATAACAACATTCCCAACATCAAATTTGATGAAATCAACAATCTTGTTAGTTTCCAGGTCCAGCTTGATGGTGTCATTAGCCTTGATCAAGGGATCTGGATAGCGGATGGTGCGCCCATCATAGGTGTTCAAATAGGGGATGCCCTTTTGGCCGAATTGAACAGATCGCACCTTGCAGAGTTTAAACTGCAAAAAGTAGAAATCAAGACTATAAAACCATACCTAATTTCTTTTCTTTTTTAAAAAAAAAAACAACTATAATGAGAACAGCTATGCATGATGCAATCAAGTTATTGGTACTCAAAAGGGTCAGGCAAAAAATCAGGAAAGTTATGTATATTAATAATTATTTCCCACTAGCACTCCAGTTGTGTGTTTTATGATGGTATAAAACCAACAGATATGAATCAAGGGTCATACCCAAACTAAGTTCTCAAACCACCAACAAAAACAGATGAAAAATTTATTCATCTGATTGTACCCTCCTCTAGCAGTGTTAATGAGCATCAGTAAATTGATACTCAGGCATCGAAGATAACAAGACACAAGGGAAAGTTTCATGTTTAAAATGAACATTATAAAGATTCTGAAGGGATCAGACAGACCTTTGCCTCTTCATCCCTTACGGAGTGGAGACGGAAACGCCCCTTTGTGTCATAGAGAAGACGGAAGTTTTCGTTGGTCTTTGGAATAGATACAACATCTGGCAAAGATAAAGACAAGTGAATCACTGAGAATAATTGCAACATTGTCCAAATACTCCAAGCAATAATAATACTGAGATCACAATTTTAGTAGTTTGAATGCCCGTGACAAGTTTAAATGCACATACCCATGAAACCAGTAGGATATGTCTTGTCTGTCCTAACCTTGGCATCAACAAGAACATGGCGCTGCATCAAGATAGCAATAACTTCTCTATATGTGAGAGCATACTTCAGTCTGTTTCGCAGGATAAGAATTAGAGGTAGGCACTCCCTTGACTTGTGGGGTCCAGATGATGGCTTTGGAGCCTGCAAACCAGAACATTATCTAAATCTATTGAAACTGATAATAATACAACCAAAACAAGAACTAGGAATAATTTACATACAAAGGCACCACCAAGCTTGTCAAGCATCCAATGCTTTGGGGCATTGAGCCTCTTCAAGTGTTTCTTCAATCCTCTAGCCTGAAATACATGACAAAAGTTACAAATGAGAATATAAGGCAAATGTCAAGATGTCCTTTCTTTCTATCACTTACATGGACTTAATGCAAGTAATTGTAGATAACTAATAAAATAGAGAAGCAGTCAATTAAACATCACCGAACACCAAGGCTGAAGAAAGCAAGCACATAACAAGCTACCTCCCAACTCATCCCAAACTTATGGTGAGCACAGATTGAATTCTGATAGAGTTGGCCTAATCCTCCAACTAAGACCTAAGTAATCATATTAAGCGACCCCTAGGAAGGTTCAACTAGGTGGCAGTGGGTTACTACATAGGAAACAACATCTACACCATAATTCTAATGGCAATGGGACAATACAAGACAACAACTTCTCAAAGTGGGTCTGATAAGAAGGGAGACTAAGGGTGTATGCTCAATAAGAACCTATCTCACGTTTTCAACAATATTTTACTGGAAGTTATCCAACGTCAAGAATGTATATGTTTCTAGTACACATATCAGAAACTTTACCCTCATAAAGCTTAATGAAACTGCAGTATTATATCCATTTTTCAGGTATAACACTAACCACTAGTAGCCATGGTTTTGAGACTTCAGAGTTCAAATACCATTATGAAACATACCAATCAAAATTGTGTCCAGCTATTTAATAAAACATCAGAAAATCAACCTATTTCAAAAAACACAAGAAATCAATTATGGTGCGACAATATAGGAACACTAAACAGCCAATAACCAAGCATCAGCTCAACTCCAAAAAGGCCATTGGCATCACACATATCATGTTGATAACCTTCTTCTCATAACTCATGCATCAAGGCAACAAATTAATAAGTAAAGGCAAGGAAATAATACATTTTCTATCAGAACTCTGATGATCAACCCCCATCACAAACACATTCAATTTTCAATATAAAATGGGAAATAGTAACAGTATTGTCTTCAAATAAAATCGTGGCGGGATACCATTAGATGGCACAGATAATTACCTCCCTTCCCACTACAAGAAGCAACTCATTAACTCATAAAATAAAAAAAAAAAATTTAAGCACCATCATCATATTCAAGGACATATTCCACTTATAGAAGCTACAATCAAAAGTCTCCCAATAAAAAAAAAAAAAAAAAATCAAGGCACACAGCAACCCAAACACGAGCCTTTACACTTGAATACATCCAAACAGACAAAAAAACCAAATTGAGGGAAAAATTTCACGCCACAGATAAGAAACTGCAAATGTAGAAAATTGCATAGTACTCAGAAACGCTGAATCGAGAAACAGGTTCTACAGAAACTCCAAAAAGACAAAAGAAAGAAACTGATGAAGTTGATGTAACTAAGAATAAGAAAAAGAAGAAGAGAGGCTAACCATTTCGATGTCTTTTCCTCAGAGATCAGTCACCTGAGCCTCCCTCTGAGCTGCGCCTCTTACCTGTGTATATGAGCTCGTCAAGAATGAGAAGGATCTAAAACCCTAGCCAAGTTTTTATATATAGGTGTATTTGGGTTTTTATTTCTGAAAAGAATCGGGTAAAAAAACCGATGGCGTTTTGGGTCGGAGCTGACTAGTTGGGCTGGGTTGTATAAAAAAAATCATTTTTGGGTTTGGGTACGAGGACAAAGTCCACCTAGATTTTGTATTGAAAACCAAATAGGAAAATTGAGGTGGTACCAATAGACTTCTTAGGGTTTGTTAGGGAGTTAAAATTTAGGGGAAATGAGAAGAAAGGAAATAAGTAAATGTGTCAATCCTCTTATTTGAGAATTTAAGATTAAAAAAAAAAAGAAATAATGGATAATCTCAAACCCTTGTATTTTTTTTTTTGCCTCACTTTTGTGTTCCCCCAATTTGGGGGGTTTGGAGAAAAAAATAGTTATTTATTATTATACCTCTATTTATTTCTTCAAATTATTTTTCAAACACTATTTAGATAACATTATTAAATCTTATATTAAATATATTTACTTTATAAATAAATAATAAATTTGTAAACTTATAAATTTTTATTTCTTTTCTTTCATTTCTTCTCTTTTTGCTCATTTTAATCATCCAAACAAAATAGATAAAAACTTTTCCATTTCCCTTCCTTTCATTTCCCTCTCTTTCCTCTCCTCTCCCTTCACTTTAAACTCCCAAACAAAGCATTAGGGAGCATTGGACCCAATTTTATTTTTATTCTTTCAAGAAAGATTGCATTGTGGTGGTTAAACTATCACTAAATGCAATAAGAGCTATTATTTGGTAGTCAAATATTTATACAAGTGACTAAAATTTTATGATTTTGTTTATAATAAGTCAAATTTAAGATATAAATATTCTTAAACTATTTACGTATCTTAATTTAAGATGTTTTTAAATTCAAAAATATATTTTTCATATAAAAAGCATAAAATATAAAATGGACGATCTTAATTGATTCTAAATAGTAATCTAGTTTGATAATTTTTTATCATATTTTTTAGAAGTTAATCATACAAAAACTATTGAATATTATATAGATCATCATTAAAATAGTTTTTATGAAGTGTTTATTATATATATATATATATATATATATATATCAAGCTGCTTGTGTAAACTCTAGATATACAACAAAAAAATTCAATGGAATAAACCGCTCATTTGAAAAAACAAATGTAATGAACCCCTACTAAATCAAACATGTCTCAAATTATTTTTTGTGGTAGCAACTGCTACTAATTTTGCAATTTATTAAACCAAGGTGAGTAATGGTTGTTTATCATTAAAACTTAGTAACACTCATCTACTTATATTCTTCTTCTTCTTTTAAAAAAAGAAACTTTGCCTACATTCCAAGTTTAAACAGAGAACTTTCAAGCTTTGAAGATGATTTCAATACTAGTACACAGTCACACACATCCACTTATCTAAACAAGGTTTCTAGGATAAGCGAAATGCAACAAGGGAACTACAATGAGGATTTGATATACTAAATCAAATATCCATAATGAACATTTACTACAAAGAAAACAAAGGTAGCTAGCGTGCACAAAGATATGACAAAGTATTGAGATAAAACCAAACAAACCTAAGATTGTGAAAACAAACCAAATACTGGATTAATAGTAGTGAAGTCACCATCCATTGCTAGATTATGCCCACTTATGTATTTGGACCCATCACTAGCTAAATAAAGTGCTCATTCAGCCACATCTTCTTCTATTAGAGCCACCCCATTTAGGTTAGAATACACACCAGAGTACCCACCATCATCTAATTTGAAGAACTCTTTTGCAGCAACATTAGGAATAAAATACAAAGACAAGCAATTCACATGAATACAAAATTTGCCAAGCTCAGCGGTTGTATTCTTTGAGTCCCACCAAGGCATGCTTAGAGCTAGTGTAAGCATGGCTTGCAACTCCTCCTACACTTGAGGCAACACTACCAACTTTAACTATGCTTCCCTTTTTAGTTGGAATTATCATTCTATAGATGCATGCTTGGTGCCCAAGAAATGACCTATTAGGTTCACACTAATAGCATGTTCGAATTCAGTGACATCATTATCAAGAATGCTAAGTTTACCTTCACATGCTATCATAGCATTGTTCACAATTATGTCCAGTTTTTCATGCTTAGAAATAGCTGTATTAACAGCATTGTCAACATCAATTTCTTTTGTCACATCACAGTGTACATAGGTTGCGAATTTGGGTTCAATTTCCTCCCATATCCCATGCCCTAGTTAGTCAAATAAACTTGCAAACTACTACATCATGCAAATAGATAAGTCTTGTGCTAAAATGATTTGGGTCCTTGTTTACCAAGTTGACTAGAATCAAATTTGGCGTAAATATTATTTGTTTTTAATGTTTATGAATTGGCTATTGACTATGCCTGTGTTGAGCTTGAGGTCACGTATGGGCTAAAAACTCAAGCTGCACTGTTAACAAAAATGAGCTAAGGGGCCGAGTTGAGATACTCGGGCTCCAAATGTTAAGTTAGATCGATCTGAGCTAAAAAGGGTAATAAATGAAAGAAGAGTCCAAAGTCCTTATACTTGTTGGAATGAGGTTTTTATAAGAGGAAAAGAAAGGTTTGAAGGGTGTATTGGTGAATAGGGAATTGGGCCCTAATGGGCCAAAATTGTCTTGGGCCAAAGATAGAATATTTACACTTGCCACTAATCTATATTTATTTTGTTGAGTGGATACGTATCCGAGACATGGGGGGCCACATGCCTTTTTTTCATAAGTTCCTTAGACACGTGTCACTTTTCCATAGCTTCCTCAGACGGCTGTAATGATGACAGCCGTCAAAATTCGCTCCTCGAGGCTCAAAAGGTTGTACCGATGTGACGTTTATGATTCCCGAGTTGGATGGCAACATATTTCTAACCGTTAGATGCGATCAAATATAATCGTTAGATTTATTTAATCTTTCCTATAAATAGGGGGTTACGAGATTTCATTTTGCTATTTTGCAAACTTCTAAGAGGTGAGTGCTAAGGTCGGTGGCAAGGTTTTGCATTGAAAGTAACTCGAAATTCTTTCTTTCTCGTGGTTCGCCTATTCAGTTTACTTGCTTTCAGGTAAAGTTTTGATATAGTTCCTCCAATTTGTTTTGCCTTAGGGATTTTAGTTATTTCTAATCTGTAGCTCAGTTACGGTTTAGGTAAAGGTGATTTGGTGGAATTTGGGTCTTGGGCTTTAGTTTGGGGTGATTGACCTTTTTTAGTTTCTCCTGTAGATAAAGATGAGTTTGTCTTCTGAGAGTGATGCTTCAAGTTGATCCTCAAGTCAATTAAGTCAATATAGGGGTCGAGTGAGGGATCTCTGATGGCGAGCATTTCTAGTCCTTGGTGGGTACACAAGAGTGTTAGATCGGTTCCTTCATTGATCCGTTCTAGGGATGTTAAGCGGATGAAGGATAATTATACGAGTATTGATTGGGACTATCATGACTTCAATCTCAAAGCTTGTCTTTAGAACACCCCTATGTGGGAGGTTTGTCCAGATAATAGTTTTTTTCACTTTTAGTATTGCTTACATAGAGAGAGCTAGAGCCAAGCTCCCTCTTACGGATTTTGAGATGGCCTTCTTCCTAGCTATCAACGCGGCTCTTACTCAGCTACGTAATAATGGGTGGGGTTTCCTCCGAGCTTTTTAGGTTATATGTAGCTTATTAGGCGCAAATGCTCGGGTCGATGTGTTTTTCTACTTTTTTACCATGAAGGATGTGAGGGAGGTTGAGCAAGAATTCATGTATATAGCTGGTTGACCTCAGTTATGCCTGATGAAACTTGTCAAAGAATCGGCTAAATAATGGAAAGACCAATTCTTCTGAGTAACTATATCGACCTAGGATGGTGAGCTAAGGCTGGATAAGACCTTTTTCTTATATGAGAATGTGAGTCCTTGCTTTCCTTTACAATGGTCCTAGTACATTAATAAGATTCGATCTCGCGCATTAGGCAAGTATGATAGAGAAGCTCGTCAGATCATATGGATTATTTCTGAGCTGACCTATGAGAAGGCCGGGCTGATCAGATTAAAAGCTAAAGACTTGATTGGTTGGTATTTGTTTGCTTTGTTTTCTAAGATTTAGTAAAGTTTATTGACTGATCTCCTTTGCTTTACAGATGAGAAGATTACCAAAAAATGAATGGTTCGTCTTTCTAAGTTGGCTAAGATCGTAGCTCAGAAGGAGACTGAGCCATCCAGGCCTATTGTTGCCGAGCTAATCAGAGCTGTTCGTGCAGAGGAAATTTAGCCTAAAGCTCCCTCTACCCTTTCCAAAGGGAAGGAGAAAGTAAGTTCGAAGAGGCAGAATACTTCTTTGAGGTTGGCATCGATGAGCTCCGAGGTACCTAGGACAACTCCTTCTACCAGGCATACTTCCAGTGAGCCCAACTTGAAGGTAAGGTCCTTCAAACTTTTTTTTGCTCCTGTGATGGAGGATGAAAGGAATCATTCTAGTATGTCTTTCTAGAACATATAGTTCCCTAGCAATCGGCAATTAGACGCAGTGATCTCCCCTGCGGATAAAGCTAAGGTTTCTTCAACCTCCACCCACCTACTAACCAAATATATAGTGTATAACATTGCTTGGAACATGGTTGTTGTTCGAAAAATGGAGCAAGCTTGCAAAAAGTTCTAAGAGGACGAGGAGTACGCCCGAGCTCAGGCAGAGTCTACTTAGGATGCGTTAAATAATGCTCGGTTTGAGACCAAGAAGCTTAAGCGTCGAGTGAAGAGGTTAGAGGAGCAGCTGGTACTCGAGAAGGAAAACACGTAAGTGGCTTTCGATCTTGCCTAATCTGCTGAATCCTGCGATAAGAAGCTTAAGTCTTAGTTGACTCATCATTAGGACCAGGTACATCAATCCAAATGGACACTCAAAGCCTGAGTTGAGAAAAAGATCAGGGAGAATTATGTGGCTACTTATTATAAAGGTTTCAACCTTGCTGTGAAGCAAGCTAAGTTGCAGTTTCCCGATCTTAAGAACAAGGGTTTTGACTATTTTAAATAAGTTCAAGATGGTCAGCTGGTAGAGGTAGAGAAGGATGATAAAAATGACAATCCCGAGCTCTTAGTTGAAGAGTTCGGCGATGATCTAGATTCTTTCTTTGATGGCCAGGGTGATGAGACTTGCCGAACTAATAATGGTGTTGAGGAGTAGCTTAGTAGTTTTGTGACTTAGTTTTTGTATTTTATTTTATTTTGTACTCGGTATTCTTAATAAATTAGATTTTTGCCTTCCATCTTAGTTGTCTCTTTCTTTTTCTGCATCTTTTAGCTTGGTTATTTCAATTTGATTTTGAATTATAACCCAAGACTTTAGATCGGTCATTGGTTTGAATTATAACCCAAGAATTTAGCTCGGTTATTTGTTTGAACTTTGAATTATAAACCAAGACGTTAGCTCAATTATTGGTTTAAACTATAACTTAAGACTTTAGCTCCGATATTTGTTTGAACTTTGAATTATAATCTAAGACTTCAGCTTAGTTATTGGTTTGGAGGACATTGGTCCTATGAAGGACATTAGCTCTTGATTCATCTCGGTGTTTACCTACTTAAAACATATTGGTCCTTTTGAGGGCATTAGCCATTGATTCAATTCAGTATTTATCGACTTGAAAGACATTGGTCCTTTTAAGGATAGTAACCTTTGATTCAGCTCGGTATTTACCGGCTTGAAGGACATTGGTCCTTGTTGGTTTTTGCTCGTTAGCCTTGAGGTTGTGAATCGTGCTTCATAAAGATTTGTAGATTCTGAGGTTTGTTACATTCCATGTCTTAGGGACTTTGTTCCCTTATATGGTTATAAGTTTATAAGCTCAATTTTCTAGTATTTCTTGAACTTGGTATATGTCTTCCCAATTTGGTGCAAGTTTTCCTTTATTTAGATGTTTTTTGGTGATGTCTGCTTTTTTACGGACGATGTCGACTTGTTGAAATTCTCTATGTCTGACTTTGGTGTTGTAGTATCTAGTGATCTGTTGTTTATATGCTAACATTCTAAGCCGTGCATTTTCTCTTTCTTCTTCTAGCAGTTCTAGGTTCAATTGTAGATCAATTTGGTTTTGTTCGGTCACAAAATGCTTTCTTCTCAGCTCAGTTTGCCAACTTCAACTGGTATCATTGCTTCAGCTCCATATGTGAGATTATAAGGTGACTCATTGATGGAAGTCTAGGGTTGGTTTTGTAGGACCATAGTACCTAAGAGAGTTCTTTCGTCCATCTGCCTTTGGTGTGGTTGAGCCTTTTTTTCATCCCTTATAATATTATTCAATTTGCCACTTTCACTTGTCCATTTGCTTAAAGGTGTTTGACCAACATGAAACTCAGTCAGATCCAAAAGTCGACACAAAATTTTTGGAACTCGAAGTCTCCGAACTAGGTCCCATTATCTGTTGTTATTGTATCCAGGATTCTGAACTTGCAAATGATGAAGGTTTGGACAAATTATTTTAGCATTTTTTACTGTAATGTTGGCTAAGGATTCTACTTCAATTCATTTAGAAAAGTAATAAATTGCAACAATAAAAAATTTCTTTTACTCGGCCGCCCCTAAAAATTGATATAGGAGGTCTAGTCCCTATCTGTAGAATGACCAAGACTCGACCGTCATGTAGAGGTCGGAGGGGGTGTTAAGTGAATGTGTGTAAACATTTGGCATTTGTTGCACTTTTTCACTAGGCTAGCAGAATTAGCCGTCAAAGTCAGTCAGTAATACCTAACTTAGAATGTTTTGGCTATTAAAGATCATGCTTCTACGTAATGGCCACATATGCCCTCATGGATCTCTTTTAAAATGTATTGGAATTTGTTTAGTGGTAGGCATTTAAGAAGTAGAGTGTAATAGACTCGCTTATAGAGCACTCCTCCTTTCAAGTAGTAGTTGCTAGAGGTTTGTTAGAGTTTTCGAGCCTCTGCTCTATCATTTGGTAAGAGTCTAGTTTTAAGGTAATGCTTTATGAGGGTGATCCAGGTCTGAACTTCATTCATAATGTAGAATATTGTTTCTGATTCTATACTCGGGTTAAGAAGTGTTTTTTGTATTACTGTTTAATCGTTTCCCGACTTTTTGTTGCTGGCGAGTTTAGATAAGAGGTTGGCTCTGAAATTTTTGTTTCTTAGGATGTGTTGGATATAGAAATGTGTAAAGTTGGAGGTGAGATTTTTGACATTGTCGATGTATTTAGCCATTTATGGGTCTTTTGCTTGGTAGTCGCCCTTAACATGGCTGGTTACCAGCTGAGACTTACTTAAAACCTTAATTCTTCTAACTCCGAGCTTGAGGGCAAGACATAATCCAACTATAAGGTTTCATATTCTACTTGGTTGTTCAAGGTATGAAACTTGAAATGTAGAGATTGCTCAACGAATATTCCCTCTGGTCCCTCAACGATTATTCCTGCCCTTCCCCGTTTGAGATTGTAGGATCCATCCATAGATAGTGTCTAATGGAATTGTTCTTTTGGCTTTGGCTTTACTGCTTTAGGAAGCTCCATGATGAAATCGGCTAATGCTTGAGTTTTAATTGATTCGCAGGGCTCGTAGAATAAGGTGTGCTCAGAGAACTCTATTGACCACCCAAGCATTCGGCCAATGAGATCGGGTTTCTGAAGGATTTGTCTTATGGGTTAGTCAATTCTGACTATTACATTATGGTTTTAAAAATATGATCTTAGGTGACGGGCTGAGAGGAAGAATGAGTATACGAGCTTTTCTATTTTGTGGTATCAAAGCTCGGACCCTTGAAGGACATAGCTTGTGTAGTATATAGGGAATTGGACGGTGCTTTCTTTTCGAACAAGGGCAGAGCTGACAGCTTGATCGTTAGCAACAAGATAAATGTACAACATTTCTCATGGTCTTGGTTTAGAGAGGANGAGATCGGGTTTCTGAAGGATTTGTCTTATGGGTTAGTCAATTCTGACTATTACATTATGGTTTTAAAAATATGATCTTAGGTGACGGGCTGAGAGGAAGAATGAGTATACGAGCTTTTCTATTTTGTGGTATCAAAGCTCGGACCCTTGAAGGACATAGCTTGTGTAGTATATAAGGAATTGGACGGTGCTTTCTTTTCGGACAAGGGCAGAGCTGACAGCTTGATCGTTAGCAGTAAGATAAATGTACAACATTTCTCCTGATCTTGGTTTAGAGAGGATGAGGGTGAGGCTAGGTATTGCTTCAACTGATTGAAGGTTTCTTGGCATTTTGGGGTCCACTGAAAGTTTTTTTTTTTTGAGAGTTTTAAAGAATGGGAGAGCTAGGTTCGCCAACCTGGACATAAAGCGGGAAAGGGCAGCAATCCTTCCGGTTAGCCTCTGGACATCTCTTATGATTTTTGGTGGCTCTATTCTAATGATGGCTTCACACTTATTTGGGTTGGCTTCAATTCCTCAATGTGTTAACATAAAACTTAGGAATTTCTCAACCTCTACTTCAAATGTGCACTTGGAGGGGTTTAAGCACATATTATGCTCTCTAAGTTTGGCAAAGGTTTCCTCCAGGTCGGTTTAGTGCTCTAGGTCGGAGGATGATTTGACCAACATATCGTTCACATAAACCTTAACATTCCTGCTTATTTGGCCTGTGAGCACCCTGTCGACCAGTCTCTGGTAGGTTGCTCATGTGTTCTTCTGCTTGAAAGGCATCACTTTGTAGCAGTAGATTGTCTTTTTAGTTATGAATGCCATTTTTTCCTCGTCATTGGGATGCATCATGATCTGGTTGTAACTCGAGTATGCGTTCATGAAGTTCAGGAGCTTGTATTTGGATGCCCCGTCGACTAGCTTGTTGATGCTTGGAAGTAGATATGAATCTTTTGGGCATGCTTTGTTGAGGTAAAAAAAGTCGACACACATTCTTCATTTCCATTTGGCCTTTTCACTATGACTAAGGTATTTTCCTTAATGAAGTCGGCGTCGAGTAGCTTCTAGACCTCTTCTTGGATTGTGGCTTCCCTTTCTGAGCCAAAGATCCTTTTCTTTTGGCTGATTAGTTTTAGACATGTGCTAACAGCGAGGTTGTGACAAATAAAGTTTGAGTCTATACCTAGCATGTCAGACGCAGTCCATGCAAATAGGTCGGCATTTGCGACTAACAGGTCGATGAGCTTTTTTAGGTTTGAGGGTGAGATATTTGATCTCACTTGTACTGTTTGGCTGCTGTTTTTTCTAACCTGAACCGGAGTGAGCCACCCTTTGCTTTAGGTCAGGTTTCTTAGTTTTCTCTTTTGTTATTGAGGTCGTGGATAAGGAACCCATTGCTGATGGTGGGAGGTTGATGTTTTTTTGTTTTTGAGGCTTAGAGTAGTCAATAGATAGACTGATGTTGTAACATACTTTGCTCATAAGTTGATCTCCCATGGCTCTCTCCACGGTTCCTGAGATGGTTAGGAATTTGAGTAGGAGGTGTTTGGTTGAAACTATGACATCTATTCATGGAATGAATGGCAGCCTAGGATGTCGTTGTAGGCGGAAAGACAGTTGATGACCAGAAATCTAACGTCAGCATTAGCTAGATTGAGAAAATCTCCTAGGGTAGTTTTGAGTGTGATGGCTTATTTGACATCAACATGGGTTCCGAAAAATCCCACGAGGGTTATTGGGTCATACTGGAAGTCAGAGATTGAGGGGCCGAGTTAGATGGAGGCCTAATAAAAGAAGATGTTTGTGGAGCTACCCTGGTCAACGAGGACCTGGCGGACCTCATAGTTGGATATGAAACATGATATGACCATGGGATCGTCGAGCTCTAGATCGATGGTCCTATAGTCGGCGTCTGAGAAGGATATGGTTGACTTTGGTTTGATTTTTTGAGTGAGGGTGGTGGTGGTATGAAGGACCTATTTTTTTTTTGTGTTTTTTTGCTGCTCTTTCACACCTTTTGCGGGAGGATCTCAAGGTCTCTCCTCCAGGCGAATTCCCTGGCAATGATGTGGATGGTTCTCGCGGCGTTTTGCCTTGGGTCCTCTTACTGGTTTGGTTGGTATCGATTAGGAGATCAACTTCTTAGGTGATTTTAGTCTTATCTAGGGTTTGGGTTTCTCTGAGGAGTTATGTATCGGGATTGGCTATCTCTATTTGGTCTTTGAATTGGGGCTAGGCCTCATCTCGGTACTTCTGCAGATACCTCTTTTGGATAAGGTCCTCAATGAGGTTACGAAAATGTCTGCAATTATTGGTATCATGTTTTCTCTTTTATGGAAAGCACAATAATTTTTCTTCTTAGACCTTAAGTTTTCTTGGGTAAAGGGAGTTAAGTGAGCTTGGTGTGACATATCTCTTATAAAACCTGAGCTCGAATTTGGTTAAGAAAGGTGTAAGTCTTAAATCGAGGTCAAAAATAAGATCTGTCTCTTCTGCTACTTCTTCTTTCTTCTTGAGATTTTTTTTATCTTTGGTTTTATTTTTTTTCTGTTTGGCCTAGCACTTCTTCAAGATTGATGTGCTTGGCCGTCATGGTGAGAAGTTCGGTTAGGTTCCTTGGTGAGTCGAGGGTTAGATTTTTGTGCAGGCTGCCAGATTGGATGTCTGCTTGGATGACATGCATTGCTACTGAATCAGTTAGGTCTTGAACTTGGAATGAGAGTTTGGTGTCTTGGTTCATGTAGTCTTTCAAGGGCTCGCTCTTCCCTTGTTTTAAAGTGGTTAGGACGGCCGAGAATTTTTGGTGGGTCATGCTGGTGGAGAAATGGGCTTGGAGGAGCTCGGATAATTAATCAAAACTGGAAATGTCGTTTTGGGGCAGGCTTGAGAGCCACTGTAAAGTTGTTATTCGTAAGATAGTCGAGAAAGCTTGGCACATGAGCTCATCTTCGGTGCCATTCAGGAGCATTGTTGAGTTATAGTTTTTCAGGTGCTCTCTAAAGTCGGTTGATCCATCATAGGGTTCAAGTTGCGGTTGTTTGATGTGGGTTGGTAGAGGATAATCCATGATATGCTGGGTAAATGGGTGTTTTTTGACTTATTTTTATTTTTCTGAACTTGAGGATGAATGTTTGGGTGAGCTGAGTACTTGGGAAGGTCCTTCTTTATAGGTGTGGAAGGAGGATTTGTTGTCTTCCAAGAGGCCTGTAGGTCGGTCTTTTGTGTATTGGGAGTAGAAGGTGTTGGTCCGGAGAGGGCATATAGCGAAGATTCATCCGAAGACTCAGATTCCAAAAGTTGCTCTCACCTCTTTAGCTCGGCAATTTCTACCTTATCGATGATTCTTTCTTGCTTTAAGGATTGAATTTCTTAAAGCAAAAAGTTGAAGGTATTGTTTAGCTGATTTAGGATAGTTTCCTAGGGAGGGCTTTTCCTGGTGCTTTCCGGGCTGAATGCATGTCGGCGGATTTAAGGTAGTAGTCTCTGGTTTATTTCTAGATTATGTGGAGGTCTTGTGGGTGTAGGGATGTTTTGTTGGGTGGGAGAGGTGTTTACTAGAGTGAATTGGTCACCTATGTCTATGGTGCTCAACTCAGAATCGTTCAAAGAATTTTATTTTTGAGAAAGAAAAAGAAATTCCCACAAACGGCGTTAGGTGACTATGCATGTGTTGAGCTTGAGGTCGGGTGGAGTACTTGAGGTCGAGTATGGGCTAGAAACTCGAGCTGCATAGTTAACAAAAAATAAGCTAAGGGGTCAGGTTGAAATATCTAGACTCTGAAGATTAAGTTAAATCGGTTCGAACTAAAAAGGATAATAAATAAAGAAAAAGTCCAAAGTCCATATNTACTTATTAGAATGAGGTGTTTATAAGAGGAAAAAAGAGGTTTGAGGGGTGAATAGGGAATTAGGCCCTAATGGGCCAAAATTATCTTGGGCCAAAGATAGGATATCCACAATTATCTATTTCAAGCTCAAGTTTTCTAATGGTAGAAACCATTAAAGAAAAGGAAAACATTATAAAAGGTAGATTTGATTTTGATAAGAGAATTGAATTATTGAAATCTAGAAGAAAAAATAAATTGTAAGTTCTACCAAAAAAAAACATTATGCATATGCTGATTTGATTTCTCTTGAGTTTAACATTTCATCTTGTTCAACAGAGTTTATGTATTCTACCAAAAAGAAAAAAAAGGTTTATTTAACGCTTTTGAAGTGCAAGGCAAAGTTATATAGCTAGCACTATTGCACAATATCAGCTCACCAATAAGGGCTTAATTCAATTGATAACAAATTGAATCTTGGGTGTAATTGTAGTTAAAATTTCAAGGTCTATTGACAACATTGTTAGAAAAAAAAAATTTATAATTGTTTTAACTCTCGAACGAGATTTGTCTCACGCTTAATTGAATAAAGTAAAAATATTCGTGATATTAGCAAAAAAAATAAAAAACTTACAAATATATGAAGTTGCTATTTACCTCCATATTAAAGGAGAATAATGAATTACAAGTGTTAGCCAAAAACAAAAAGAAAATAATTACAATGACTGATTTTTTTTTGGTGGCCTTAATTACATTTAATTACAAAGATAGAACCAAAAACTTGAAAAATAAAATAAAATAAAATGAAAGCCCTTTCTGATACCTGTTCAGTTGAATAAAATCTTCTGCTTAGTCACGAACAAGAGAGTTTATTAAAATGGTGGCCTCGTCACTTGTGAGAACAGCACCATCTGGTAATTATAAACATGGTAGTGCCCATCAAATTCAAAAAAATTAATCAATTTTCTAAGTTAAAATTGATTCATGAAAAAGTAAAAATGGGTAAAATGGTAAATTTATTTATTTACCTAGGAGTGAAGGAGGTAAACGTGAGACAAGGTTATTAATGATGCCTCCACCGCCATTACCATTACTCTCTTGCTCTGTTTTCATTTTCTTATTTTCTTCAACAACTCTGTTTTTCTCATCTTCGTTGTCCTTCTTCTCATTTTCAACTCCTCCTTCGCCTTCTATTTGATGAAAGATATTGGAATTGAGATTGCTGATTAGCCCTTCATCTCCACCATTTTCAGTTTCACCACCTTGTTCAAGTTGCTTTGAGTTGGATACATCATTTCCATTTTCATGCTCTGTAACTTGCCCCGTTCTGAGAATCATGGGAGTGATCAAGCTTGAGATCAAGTTGTTGATAACACCATTTTCACTGTGCTCTTCACCTTGTTTGTTGTCTTCAAATTCACCATTAGAGACAAACCCAGATGATTTTTCTTCACTTTTGGATCCATTTGCTGAATCGAGATTAAGAGGAGAAAGCAAGCTCTCCTCTTGTGTTACACCGTCTTCCATCTATCTCTATTGGAATTGCTTTGTGTTTATGGTGCTTTCTTTCTTTGCTCTCTTAAACGGACAAATTTTGTGAGGAAAAGGGGAACAAACATATTTTATTTACCAACTTTAATGAAATATTGTTTGTTTAATGAGATGCCATGGTCTTATTACACGTATTTCATTGCTTTTGTCTCCTTCAGCAGCTTAAGCCTATTCAGGTTGGACACGAGGTGCCGTGTTGCAGTGCCACTATGACTCGGGACAAGAGTCGGTGGAATGGAATAAAGAAGGCTTCGTATTATGTAGCCGCCCTAATCTCATTTCTTTATTGGTGTATGCTGTATATAATATTTCAGCCCAATTATTATCTATATGAAGAAATTATAGGCAAATTTATTAAAATAATACAAGAATAATAAATAAATATAAAAAATGTTAATGTTAAAATAATTTATAAAAATAGGTAACTTTTGAATATTTTATTCAGAGTTACCAAACAAAAATGCACACGCTATTTTGTATTATAATGTTTTATTTAAAAAAAAAACGTTATAACAAAATAACGTATTAATGATTATTTAATGTGTTGTGTCTTTTAAGTAAAAACGTTAAAATGAAAAAACATTTCACATGAAAAAATATTGAAATATTTTAGCATTTTTATTTTTTCCTATGCATCTGATTGAGCCTTTTTCATTTTAGTCTTTCCTTCAATGAAACGCTTTAGTGATTACAACGTTTATCTCTATAAAACGCTATAAACGATTTAATTTTTTTTGGGAAAATGCCGTATTTCAAAAAACGCTATAATGCAAAATAGCGTGTTTTCGTTTATCCATTTATCCTGAATAAAATATTTAAAAATAACCCATTTTGATAAATTATTTTAACATTAATTATTTTTTATATTTATTTATTTTACTTACATTATTTTAGTAAATTTGCTGAAATTATATGAAAATATTTTTTTATTTGTTAATAAATAGTGATTGCAAGTTTATAATTAGAATCGAAGAAATTCAAATAAAAAAAAATCGAAGAGATTACATTTTATTGAATTAGAACTCTTTCTTAACTATGAAAATAGAAGATAATGAGATAATCTTTATGACCTCAATTATTGAGAATATTTTTGTTGTCTGCTTAACTATTTTATTAAATTATATAAATTTTTCATAAATATTAAGATTTTAAATTTTTTATATATTTAAACAGTTAAAATTTTAATTTAATTTATTTAATAAAATATTTTAATTCTATTTATTTAATAATAAAAAAGTGTAAAACTTTAATCTAAGCTGTTCTATCTATTTAACAGATAAAGATAGACTCTTGATTTTTTTTGCTAATGATTGTCTTTTTCTTTTTGGGTAAATACAATGCTACATTATCCTTTAATTATATTCTACCAATAATTTTAATGTCATTATGAAAATCTCAAAAAATTAATTCACTCAATATGTGATAGAATATATAATTTATTTTAAAATATAATAACCACATAATATATAAAAACATACCAAACTATTTTAAAAACAAAAAAATTAATATATTTTTTAATATTATATCATTTTTGTATGTTAAAAGAAATTAAATATTCTATCACATACAATAACACTAAAATTATTAAATAAATTATACTAAAACCCACTCAAATAATAGGTGTAATATGGCGGTGTAGCGTAGCATTCTTTTATTTTATTTTATTTATTTATTCTTGCTTTTGACCCAAGTTTTCCCTTTGTTTTTTTAACCAAATGATTGTCTTTCTGTTTTTACTTTTGACCCGAAGTTTCCTGATTTTTCTAAAACTCGTTGGATCTTACCAGGTGCCCTAAATGCTTAGGCTTAAGTTTCTGGTATTAGGCCCTCGTTGTTTCTTTATATATCTTGTAACGAACCAAGGGGCCAATTTCCCAATAACTATAATGGACTCACAACCTAATCGTTACGCCTAAGCCCGCGTTGCTAGTTTTAGGCACTTGTTTCTTTATATACCGTGTTAAACTCTTTAATCTCTCCAATGTGGGACCCACGGTGTTACACTATTAAAGATAGCAGTGAGGAGAGGCAAGGACTTTCTATCCCCATCTCCGAAAGACATCCCCAGACCATTCTTGGCGGGAATTTTTTAACATTCCCATCCCTCACCTCATTGAATTCTCACCTGTTCCATGTCCCGCATCATTTACCCATACAACCATATTTTTCTAAATATACACAATTTATAAATTTAATCCATCGATCACGATTTCTTATTAAAATTTAAGTTTAATCAAACAAGATAATATAAATAATTCTCAAATAACATCATCAAAAATTTACATAGTTTGAAGCTTAGAAAAAAAGGTAATCTAAACTTGAAAAGTAAAATGAATCCTTGATAAATAGACTAGAAATTTGAAGATGACTCAAATGGATGTATTGCTAGTAGTGCAACAATTTACATAGTTTTTATTGAGATGGGAAACAAATGCTTATAGTCACTTAAGCATAATCATGCAATGAAAATTTATATCTATAAAATATGAATCATTGACCAAAGTAATTCAAGATTCAAAAGTATTAACACAAATTCTTAGGTAGCACAATATGCCACATTAGGTACACATTAATTGCACACACATATTAATTGAAAAAGTTTGCTTTAGATGCCTGATTGAAATTCAAGCTTGTTTACTCGGGTTACCTTAGAAAACAATTAAAATGATAGCACTTTCACATATGTATCTATTCACTTATATTAATAAGATTAAGGTTAATATTAGTCATGCAACATTTTTGATGATGAAAATATGTACAGATTTGCTTTGCAAAGTATTTAGAAGACATCCCTTACTGACATTCAAACCACATCTTTAATCGTCTAAAGGAAAATTGCTAACATTCAAAAAGATTCAATTTCTCAAAAGCACTTCTTTATAAAACAACATTCACATATTCACATAGTCCCTTCACAATTACCATGAAATATTAAAGAAGGCAAAATAATATAATTATGAGTAACTACTTCATGTAATGAAACACGGAAAAGGATTTACTTGATAAAAATAAACTTAAAAAACATGAGCAAAGATATATGATTATCAAATGTATTTTATATATATATATTATTTATGTACATTGCGGGGCGGGGCGGGGTAGGGCCAGGCTTACCCATCACCGGGTCCGCCCCTATAAAATTATCCAAAAAATTACTCATTCTCATCCCTATTTTTTTTGACCCATACCCGTACCCCGAACGGGTAAAAATACCAGAGCCCCATTGGGTCTGGGACAAATTGCCATCCCTATACACGATTTCCTAATACCGACAAACCACTTTAACTCCTATTATTGCTAATTCCCTACGATTAAACCATAAAGAAACATTTCTTTGAGAATCTTATAGCCTAGGTGGATGCAACGTCATTAGCCAGGTACTTCTGTAATCAACAGTTTAACATGTGTGCACTCAAAGACAGTGTATAGTATCTTTGAATACACATGTTATGTGACAAAAACCTGTTGAAATAGTGTTCATGAATTGATCTAAAATTGCCAAAGGGAGAAGAGTCTTCCAGAAACTAATAGCCGAATTTAACAGCGAACACGAACTCTGCAATAACATCAACATCCAGTGTGGAAATTAAGATGCTCACATTTCTTTCATCTAGATTGAAACTCAAAGAGATAACTAAAGCAACATGCACCAATACACTAAAGTAATTATACATAAAGAAAAAAAAAAGAACTGTATACATAGGAGAGGAAACATGCCTAAACTAAATTACCGTGTCTATCAATTACATCTCTATCAACCAAAACTCAAAAAGCAAGGTGATAACTTTCTTCTTCCTTTTGCTTCGTCCCCTGCCACTCTCTCTGCATCTCTTCATAAGATAAGTAAAGCCATCTTCTTGATAACCATGGTACATCTTTCAGTTAAAAGCAATCAATGAATTCATAAACTAGTTAACATACACAGAAGATTGTATCTTACCATTTAATCTGCAGAACTTTATGAAGAAGTGACATTAAGTCTATGTTGTTTTAGGTCCAGTATACAATGGGCCAAGCTCAGCTTTCTTCTTTTCCTCTCTCTTCTGCATTATTCTGTCAATTCTGGTCTCAAAATCCTTCTCCACCTTCTCCATTATCTTATCAAAACCAGGAATTGTCTTCTCCATTTTGTGATACACCCGAGCAGTAAGATTGAGAAATAATTTATACAATCTCTGCAAATTATCAAAGCAAATAAAATCTCACGTTTTATCAAACAAAAGCTACAGGCAATTTATTATGCAAATCAGGACTAGGCAGGTCATAACTATAAAGATAACACACACGCTAGCAAACACACCCAAAAAAAAGAAAGAAACTTAAGAATAATGAATCCAAACACTTTGCTCTGATGAAAAGGTGTACCTTAACGTCCCTATTCCAGTGCCTGATGTATGGAGGGCCAGTATGGAACGTACCAAGTGGTTCGCGATACCACTCACCGTTATATGTTAATTGATCCATCGCTTGTTCTATACTCAGAACTTCCCATGGTCTTAACCCAGGAATAATTTTAGCCAACTGCTGCCTATCTTGCACAAGTAACACCCCATCACCAAACAAACAAACAAAAAAAAGGGAAAAAAAAGGAAAGAGAAATAGGGAAAAAGAGAAGGCTTAGAAACCAGTGAAATATTAGTAATATGAGAACCATAAAATGCAAGGTCATGATTGATTATAAATAATACTTCTAGTTTAATTACTTTGCATCATTCTTTTGCATAAGTTTATTTGTAAAAGAGTTATCTAATGTCAACTATATCATCATTAATATAGTTTTGATGAAGTGTTAATCACCAGAAAGCTATAAAATTATCCGCTTGTGTAAACCCTTGGGCTCTACTCCCAGTATACCAAATAACAACTCAATAGAGTAAAACAGTCATTCTATCAATGTATTTTGGTGTCAGCATAGACATACCTGAGATGTTTGGGGATGTACTTGTTGGGCATGTGATCCTCTTCCAGAATAGTGGTCAGCTCAGAGCCACTAGCCCAAAGGAATAGGGCATGACTTGGGATTCTAACTCCAGGCCAAACACCATCATTAGCTTCCAGTACTGCTAAATCACGTCTCTTGCTCTCTATAGCCTCTTCTTGGAGCTGCTTATAAGTTTTCTTTTCAAATCCCTTGAGAGGAACCCATGGAGGTATACCTTTTTGTAGTTTGTGAAGGAAAGCTGTTGCTGAAGCAGCTAGTCTAACTAAAACATGCCAAACTAAGAATTAGTTTTTCTCAAACACTAAAAAACATAGGACTTGTCTGCTTGCTTTTATAATACTGTAATCTTTGATAACAAAGAGAGCTCTTAAGAGCTTGTTTAAGAATGCTTGAGAACACGTGGACATGAAGGAATAAGTAAGAATGGCCAGAAGAAGAAGAAGAAGAAGAAGAAGGAAGGGGGAAAGGCATGCTAAAAGAACAGTTACATTACTTCTTATGAGAAGTATTGCTGAAACAGTTATATGAGACTTCAATTGAAAAGCTTTTTTCTTCTATTTTCTAAATTTTATGATTTTGTAACAGAAAATTTTGAAAACAGTTTTTTGAGCCTCTTATGTTCTTAGTCGGACTGATCTATAATCACAAGAGGGCAAGACCATACATGATGAGATACCTATGAAGAATAATATACAGTTCAAAAGAAAAGTTACTGGCTTATAAAGTGTCATTTGTAGGGCAGAGCAAGAAATGGAACAAAATAATATACAGTTTAATACAATAATTGTCCTTTTTCTGATCTCTTGTCTCCCTGCGTTTTTCTCATCTCAACCTCCATATATATTTTGCAGGAAAATAGGTTGCATCTGTCCTATGTTATCTTAGAACATGGTGCTGCATCCTTAACATGTTGCAAAGAATTCATTTATGAAAAAAACTATATGCTAATTTTTTTCCTTTATGCAAAGCTGTGCTCTACATAAAAAGTTAAGAATATATGATTAAAGTAGTAAAGGACAACTTAACCAACCTTCCCAAGTAGCGATTGC
This sequence comes from Cercis canadensis, assembly GCA_003255065.1. Classification (NCBI taxonomy): domain Eukaryota; kingdom Viridiplantae; phylum Streptophyta; class Magnoliopsida; order Fabales; family Fabaceae; genus Cercis; species Cercis canadensis. The sequence continues at coordinate 28,794 of QAOA01007535.1, read as the reverse complement.
ACGTTCCAAGCCATAAACCATGTGGATTGGAGCCCATTCATCCATATCTTCACCCCAAATGAAAGTATTCTTATCAATAATTCCACCACTCCATGCAGTTTTCAGGGTAATCAGCTCCAATGGTCCTCGTGTACGCCCCAGTCGATCCTTATAGTACCATCCACCACTCCTCATGATATCTATGTCCATAGTAATGATCACAACATCATACATCAAACAACTAACATAGAAAGCAATTACATTCAGTGCTTAGAGTTATATCACAAGAAAATCAATAAACAAGGATAACAACATATCTCATATTCAACCCTCATTCTTCATTGCAATCAATATGAATGCAAAGTGCAAACCAAGTTTCATAACCATCAATTCTAAAATAACTTAGCATATTTCAACAAATAACATACATCTAAATTCAAACACATTTGTCATTCTACTTCATGATGAAATGACCATAATTTTCAGGATACAAACTTACAATCATAGTACCGCTTCTCAAGCCTCTTATACCCAATTGATTGAGCAACATCAATGGGTCGACCTGGTGGGTAGGGTCTCTGCCTAAACCCCCACAACCCAAAAAAGAACTGCTTTGTAAAATCCCAAAACTTATCATCTGACTCTTTCTTTGTCTTTTGAGCTTTCCTTGGCATGGGTCTTCCATCCAACCCAATCACATGGGGCACTGCCTTCCATAGCTCCCTATCCTCCTTATGATAAGGAAACTCATTCTCTTTCAGCTCCATTTCATTGATCTTATCTGCAATTTTCTCTGCCTGTGCCATGAACTGGAAAACTGGGCTACTCCTGAGCTCTTTCCAGAACTTCTCGTTCTCTTTGATTTCTTCCTCAGTGGGGTTCTCTTTCTTTTCGAATACTGAGTCGTTCAAGATCTTTTCAACTTCTGGGGTGTGTCTATAATCGGGTAAATTATCACATTCCCAGAAGAACTGTTCCGCCATTTTCCTGTAATGGCCGGGTTCATCATCGGGCTTTTTGGGTTTTCTTCTGAAGAAGCTGGGAACGCTAATTGCGGCGAAATTTGGAGAATTTGGCCTTTTTAAGAAAATTGATTCGGAGAAACCGAGAATGTTGAGGGGGGGAATAGGGTTTGGCGGCTTTGTGAACCAGTTTTCGAAGGGATTGAAGTTGATGGAAGCCATGGTGGAAATCTGGATTCAAAAGAAAATGGCTCACAAGTTGAAGGGTTTAATGTCAAAGCTCGAGTGTAAGTTCAGAACACCAAAGAGAAGGTTGAAAAATGGAGGACTGAGAGAAGAGCGTGTACTGAAGAAGAAGAAGATTGAACGAAAGAAATCATGGACTATAATAAATTTGTATCTCTGGCCCAAAGGAGTCTGTACTGTTTAGTGGCCCAAAACAATGAAATTCCCAAACAGGATAATCTCAAAAATATATATTTACAGATTCAAGCAAAAAANAAAAAAAAAAAAAAAAAAAAAAAAAAAAAAAAAACCGAAAGAAAAAGAATATTTACATAAACATGAATCACTTTAATTTCATTAATCACATGACCGCAGTTCATCAAAATAATAATGTTTTTAAATTCAATGATCATGATATTTTCAATTAATTTTTATGCACTAAAATTAATCTTTCTTCGAATAATCGTAAAGACTCATTTTTCACATAAACAAGATTTACTAAAATCTTACAAAGTTTTATTGGAATCTCATTTAACTCTACACCTTCTACATCTTTCTCTAAAAGTATGAAACATCAAATTTTTGTAATTAATGATTCGAACCTTGTACCGTGACTCACAGTTAGTTTGGTAAAAAAGGTAAACATTGAACAAAGAAAGAGAGGAGTGAAAAAGAAAACACTTTAATCTTTATTTCTTAGCACATAGCCACATACATGATAGAAGTGAGCGAGAAAAAGGAAATAAGACCATCTATCCTTATTTCTCATCACTTGGACATGGGATCTGAGAGAGAAATTAAAGTTGGTGAAGTGAAATCTGGAATAGGAGGTGCCTGCATGATTTTAATTAGCTTTATTGCGCTGATCCTCACAGGTACCACCACCCTGACAGGTAGTTTGGGTGGCAAGATTGTTGGGCTGTGAAGGTGGCACCTTTGGAATTGTGCAGCCTCCGCAAGCTTCCACACGAACCCCACCTTGATCACCTTGCTTATTTGATGCTCTTGCTGGAGGCGTATTGCCCATTGAGTATTTGATGAAATGATATGGAACTGTAAATTTTAGCTGCTTTGCTTTTCTGGTTCAGCTTGATGAGGGGTTAAGTAGAGGCCAATCTGGTTCCCTTTTATAGCAGAAAGGAAAGTGAGTTTTTTTAAACTTTACATTAGTAGCTGATGTGGGTGGTATCTTATACTATATGGATTAGGGAGTGTGATAATGTTCAAGGAATCGATGCAAAACTGATAATCTTTAGGATTAGATTTGTTGTTTGCCACATATATAGAATTACATCCACCACTCATGCATTATTCCTTATATTGTACAAGGCATCTTATTCCTTTGCAAAGGGTTGTTCCTTTCACAACAAAAAGAGTGAAAAGAACCTTTGGAATTTGAGTAATACTCCTTAATATTAGGAAAATGGAAAACAAGACAAGTTTATACAATTTCTAAAACAAGAATAGATGTTTATCTAATTTCATCATATCTTAAGTAAGGAGATATATGTAATCTACCTTAAAATTTAACCTTTTGGTGATATATATGAGACTATCATGTTGAACTAATAGGGCAATTACTAAGAATTAATCTGATTTTTTTAAAAAAATTAAATTGAGTCCGAGATTCTATATATAGATGTATAGTATGGTGCAAGCCATGATGAAAAGTGGAGGCTGTGGCAGGTCCCTCCTGCTTAATAGAGCAAATACAAATGGAGGAAAAGTGTTAATCTTTCATTAATGCTGTTATGATACTTATACATTGAGCTGGTGGAACTACAATACAAAATACAAATATTAAAAGTTCAGTGCAAGGAATACACACAAGGTGACAATGCTTGATATGAATTGAAAGTCAGAAGATGGATAAGGTCGGGTTGAGAGCGTACCAACTGCACAGTAACAAATGAACTAAGAGTCGGGTGATGATACTCGAGCTCCGAAGCTTAAGTTAGTACGGTTTGAACTATAAAGTGTAATAAATATTAAGGGAAGCAAAAGTCCGTATACCTATCACTAGGGACTATTTATAGATGAGAGTTAAATGATATGATGGACATATATACAGATTTTGATGATGTAGGCCTTTAGCTAAATGAGCCTGAATGTAATGGCCAAAAGATTAGGTATCTACACAAGGTAATAGGAGGTGGACTAGGTCTAGCTTTAGACATTTGAATTTAAAGTAGAGTTGTTTAGTAATACTCCTTTACTGATGAGATGAGACATTTGCCTTTGGCTGATCTGTCTTCTGTTTGCTTTCCTAGAGTCTAGTCTTTGCTTCTAACTTATCTTTGTATGTATTAAAAAAAAGATATAAATATACCTAATATTTTATTTGTTTTAGTTATTTAGTCATCTAAACTGGCCTAAAATTATCGTATTCTTGATTTTATTGAAAATTCTTTCTTAATTTTTTTTAAATAGTTTTTCTGCAGATTACAAGAGCTTCCTTCACATATAAGTTTGGCTTTGCCGTTCGAAGTTTCCCAAACTTGTCTTTGAGAGTATATAGTTCTTTTTCTGCAAAAAGAATTGAAGTACAAACCATTTTTATCTTTTGATCCAATTACAATATTCTCGTAAATTGAAACAAAATTACAATGTATTTAGATTTTTTTTGCTAATTCTAAATTTGTCCAAGATCATAATTGGACACAAATATCATGGTAAGATTGTTTTATTTAGTATATGATTATCATGTTTAAATATAAATAGAATATTTATATATTAATAAAATAATCACATAATACTAAAAAATATTTTAATTATTTCATTAGATGCCAAAGAGTATTTAAAAAAAATGAGTAAAATATATTTTTTATCCTTAAATTATTTCTCAAATGTCACTTTAGTCATTAATTTATTTTTTATATCACTTTAATCCTCAAATAATTATACTGCCCGACAAATCAGTCTTCCGTAATATAAAAAAAATGATTACTTAAAATATTGATTTGGCAGGTATAATGATTATTTGAGTGNAGTGACACAAAAAATAAATTAAGGACTAAAATAATTTTTGAGAAATAATTTAAGGATAAAAAATGTATTTAACTCAAAAAAAAAAAAAAAATTCTTTTGAGTGTATTAAGTCTTAGAAGAAAGTCCACACACAAACAAAGTACATTGTTTTATAAATGAAAAAGAAGGGTCACTTGGAACTTAAAGAAAAAGTGACCTTGGCAGTGGCAGAGAGTGAGGAACAGATACCTTCCTTCAAAGCCATATGAACTAAACAACTAATCATACTTTGGTTCTTCTCTGCGATTCCCGTTCCCAACCCAAAAATGAAAGTGCCTTCCCTTCACCCTTTTCTACCTCGCTCATTGCTCGTCTGCTTCTTCCTCCTTTTGCCTCTGTTATTGTTATTGTTGCTGCTGGTAGCACCTTCTTCTTCTGAGAAGGTTACTGTGTCTCTCTACTGTGAGACTCTCTGTCCCTATTGTGCAGATTTCATTGTGAACCATTTGGTGAAGCTCTTTCAAACGGGTCTCATCTCCATTGTTAGTCTCAGAATGGTTCCATGGGGTAACGCTTGGATCAGTCCAGACGGCACTGTCGTTTGTCAGGTGATCATGCCTCACTTTTCATTTCTCCTCTTCAAAATTCAAACATTGTGTATATTCATTTTTGTTATTAAATTACTTCACTCAAGCCAATTATTGTTAGGTCATATAAATTATAAATAATTTTAGATGGGTAATTGAATGCTACTTTGCTCTATGTGGCCATGTTCTACAGTTATCTGAAATCAAAGCTGTGTTCATAATGATAAAATGGAATTCATTATAGTTATGGGCCTTATGGGTCCTTTTCTGGCATCAGTGATCAGCAACACGTGTAGTATGTCCTAAAATAAAATGTCTTTGACTGACCTCAATAAATTTTCTTGTCTCTGTTGTTGAATTCATTAACCCAACCAAGTTCTCCAACAACCCCCCTTATAAATTAATGTAGAACTTGAATTCATATTTATAATGGCAGTTTTAGCATTTTACCCAGTAGAGGAAAATTTTGATGATATTACAAAGAGAGTTGTTATTTTTATATTTTATTTTATTAGTGTTACATCTTATTTAATATCTAAATATTATATAGATTAAATTATCCTTAATTAATATTAATTTTTTTAATTTTGACTAAAAACTTCTATATTAAATAAAGATAAATTAGTCTATATATATTATATTTAGATATTAAATAGAGTGTGAAAATAGCGGCACCCTTACANCCCCGTTTTTGTGTGTGTTAATTAGTGTCTTCTCTTTTAAAATCTTATATTAATATATTCTGTTATTATTAATTAGTGATTGGTTTGTAATAGTTTTCAGACTGCAAAACTATAATTAATTGGTAAAAATGACTAAATTTTTATAGGGTAGAAAATCATATGTCTCTAGTGTTGTTTTGAACCAGATAGATTGAAGGTGCTGAAAACTCAAGGATTAATTGATAAATTTGATTTTTTTTTGGTGAGTTTTGATAATAAAATTGATATAGCTTTAAAACTAATATTACTATTCTTTTATTTATTTGAAAAATTTGGAGAGGGTGATTTTAGCAACTCCAGCAACATGGCCAATTTTTCTGTTCTCCATTTTACTATTATTGTATTCTGGGCCCATTCTAAAGTGAAGCAGCCTACAACAGTTGTGCTCAATTATTTTTGGCATACACTGTTCTCATTGTGGAAAAAGAAAAAAAGTAGTCTTATTAAAACATGCATTGTGGAGGTGTTTAGTGTATAGTAATATTTGACTTATGGGTATAAAATTCAAGTGAATTAAATCAAATAGTTTTAAGATTCACTTGTTTGGTATAATAATTGAGATTCAATTCCAATCCTTAAATAGAGTGTATTCTTAGATTCCCTAATTTTTATAAGAGGATTGAATTACATTCTTGAGTGGTATTGAGTTACAGAGTAAAATTTTAAATTAAGTTTGTAATATAATATTAATATATCAATTACATACATAAATGAAATATATGTATGTCTATAGCTTTTTTTTTTTTTATTAGTTATTACTATCAGTTATATTTATGGGCCCTGATTAGTCAATGGGCCGGAGCCTTCAGTTAGTCCATTAGTGTAGTTTAGTTTGTTAGGAGTAGTTTAGCCTTTCTATTTATGTATTCTTTTCCCTTCATTCAATATTAATTCAGATATCATTTTTCCATCCTCTCACTCTCCCATTCTCAACTCTTTCTCTTTCAACTGCTTCTTTGCTCAACTTTGATTTCATGGTATTAGAGCTTCTTGTAGCTCGATCCTTGCTTGCATCTCCTCTTATCATTCTTCTTCTATTTTCTGAATCTTTCTGAGTTTTGAAGACATGGCAAACGATCCTTTAAATTCTGCTAACCCTTCCCATGGAGGTTCTAGTAACTCTGAAGACAATGTGGTTGATTCTTCAAGTCCTTTATATCTACACTCCTCAGATAATCTTGGTGTTGTGCTTGTCTCCAAGCAATTTGATGGAAGAGGTTTTCATGCCTGGAAATGAGCAATGGTGATTGCTCTTTCTACAAAGAACAAGCTAGGGTTCATCAATGGTGAAGTGCAGAAGCCAACATGTGTTTCTTCCTTGTTGAGTGCTTGGAATCGCCATAATTTCATGGTAATCAGTTGGATTTTGAATGCTTTAAGTAAGGACATTGCTGAGAGTGTGATTTACATTTCTATTGCACAAGAAATGTGGTCTGAACTCATTGTACGCTTTGAACAAGTCAATGGCTCTCTGGTTTATCAAATTCAAAAAGAGTTATTCTCAGTTTCTCAAGGGGCAGATAATGTCTCTTCTTATTACACCAAGATTAAGAGAATTTGGGACGAATTGAATTTTTTTCAAGTTGTTCCTGCATGTTCTTGTGGTTTTGTGAAAATCTTGGACAAATACCTTGAGGATCAGAAGTTAATTCAATTGCTTATGGGGCTTAATGATGCCTTCTCAATTGTTAGGGGTCACATTCTTATGATGTCTCATCTGCCAACCGTCAATCAAGCTTATTCTATTCTCATTCATGAAGAGAAGCAAAAAGAGATTGCTTCACCTATTGTTCCCTTCTTAAGTGATATTTCTGCGATGAATGCCAACACTGGAAGGAACAATTACACACTTCAAAGGTATGATCTGAACAAGAAATCCAATGTTACTTGCAACTATTGCAAGAAACCAGGATATACAAAGGACAAGTGTTATAAACTTCATGGTTATCCTACTGATTTCAAGTTTCAAAGGCCTAAGAAATTTTCTAGATTAGTTCAAGGAGAATAAATTGAGAATTCTCAGAATAATGCCTCTTCTTATGCTCTCCAATTTTTCACTGAACAATATAGTCAACTCATGAATCTCCTGAATCAACTCAAACCTACTGATCAATCAAACCAGATGGATTTACTTGATACACTTGCAGCTGCCAATTTTGCAGGTAATCTGTGAATTAATGCAAATCATAGTGAGCCTTTTCATAAACGACGCATTTGGATAATAGATACTGGTGCTTATGACCACATATGCTTTGATAAAAATGCTTTCTCTAGTATGCTTGATGTTAAGGTGCCATATTCTGTTTCTTTTCCTAATAGTGAGACTATTCGGGTTAATAGTGTAGGCACAGTTGTCATTTCTTCACATCTAATTCTTTCCAATGTTCTCTTTGTTCCTTCTTTCAAGTTTAATTTATTGTCTGTCAGCAAATTAACTTCTCAACATCACTATTCATTGTGCTTTTCTGATAACATGTGTTATATATAGGCCCCTTCAATGAAGAAGGTCTTAGTCCTTGGTAAAAGAGATGGAGACCTGTATCTTCTTCAACAACATGTTCATAATTCTGCCAATTCTAAAATTCATTTTGATTCATCTTGTAATGTCAGTTGTAATTCCTCTTGTAATAAAAATAAGACTCTTCTATGGCATTTACGTATGGGGCATATGCCTCTGTATAAACTCCATATGTTACCAATTGATATGCCAAAACTTGGTAATCATAATGATTTTGATCCTTGCACTGTTTGCTCACAGTCTAGACAACACAAATTACCATTTCCTTCTAGTCATATTTCTACTAAAGCTTATTTTGAGTTAATTCACATTGATGTTTGGGGTCCTTACATACATTCTACCTATGCTGGTCATAAGTATTTTCTTACCATTGTTGATGACTTTAGCATAAATACTTGGGTTCGTTTACTTCATAACAAATCTTTTGCCTTCTGCCTTTTCCATTATCAAGTCCTTTGTTCACCTTGTTCAAGCCCAGTTCAATATCACTGTCAAAGTGATTAGGAGTAATAATGCCTATGAAGGCCAAACTTTCTTTTCTTCCTTTGGTATCATCCATCAGACTTCCTATCTATATACACCTCAACAAAATAGGGTTATTGAACGTAAACATCGCCATTTACATGAAACTTCTAGAGCTCTTTTATATCAATATGGTTTACCTAAGAAATACTGGGGTGATTGTGTCCTCATATCCACTTATCTTATCAATAGAATGCCTTTCAAGGTTCTTCATAATCAAACACCATATTAAGTGCTCTTTAATCAATTGCCTTCATTTTCCCACCTTAAACCTTTGGTTGTCTATGTTTTGTTTCTACCACTGCTCAAGGTAGAGACAAGTTCATGCCTTGTTCCTTTCTTGGAATTTTTATAGGATATCCATTTGGCAAGAAAACCTATAAAGTTCTTAATCTTCAAACTCAAGAGATCACTGTTTCCCAAGACATCATTTTTCATGAAACCATTTTTCCTTTGCATTCATCTCCTGTTCCTGCACATTATTCTTCTCCGTTACCTTCTTTTATGAAAGATATTTCCACTGATGTTCTTGCTCCCCTCCCTTTTAATTTGTCTCCATTGCCTTGTCCTTCCTCTCCTCCTCCTCCAGTGTCTAATACTAATCAGGACAGTCAATCCCTTAGAAAGTCCACCAGAATTATCAGGCCACCTCCTTCTCTTCAGGACTACATTTGTGGTTCTGCTGCCACTGATACAAATGCCCTCACCGGTTCTTGCTGTCATACTATCACCAATGCATGTTTTGCTACCAAATCCTTATGCTTCAGCACCCTATCTGACAACACTCAACATCTTACTCACAATATCCTTAATGACATTGAACCTCAGACCTATAAACAAGCTACAGGTAATCCATTCTGGGTTGAAGCAATGGCTAAAGAATTTGAAGCTCTTGAGCTTAATAAAACCTAAGATATTGTCAAATTTCCTAAAGGCAAGAAGCCAATCAGTTGCAAGTGGGTTTACAAGATCAAAAGGAAATCAAATGGCTTTATAGAGAGATACAAAACTAGGCTTGTGGTTAGAGGCTTTACTCAAAAGGAAGGTGAGGATTATTCTGATACTTTTTCTCCAGTTGTTAAGTTTACTACCATTAGAACTTTAATTGTACTTGTTGTTAAACATAGCTGGTCTCTTTTTTCAATTGGATGTTAATAATGCATTTTTACATGGCACTCTTCATGGGGATATCTACATGCAAACTCCCCCAGGACTCATTGTTTATGATTCTTCTTTAGTATGAAAATTAAAGAAATCCTTGTATGGTTTGAAACAAGCCTCACGTCAGTGGTATGCTAAGTTGTTAGAAACTTTTAAGCATAGAGGTTATGACCACTCTCCTCATGACTATTCTTTGTTTATTAAAAGGTCTTCTAGTTCTTTGGTTATTGTGGCAGTTTATGTTGATGATCTCTTAGTGACTAGTGATGATTTGTCTGAAATTCAATCTCCTAAACATCACCTTGATGATACATTTAGAATCAAAGATCTTGGCACTCTTCACTATTTTCTTGGTCTCGAGTTCATTACCTTGTCTTAAGGCCTTTTAGTTAGTCAACACAAATACACCATTGACCTTTGCAATGACTTTCAAGTTTCTACTATGCCTTAGGTGGCTTGTCCCTTAGCCAACAATGTCAAGCTGGATCTTGATATGCCTGATCCATTACCTGACCCCACCATTTATAGAAGATTGATTGGCAGGTTGAATTTTCTGTTCCACACTAGGCTAGACATAGCCTAGACAATCTAGTTCCTTAGCCAATTCTATCAAAATCCTTGTTAAGCTCATATGCAAGTAGCCATCCATGTTTTGTAGTATCTTTACTCTCATCCTCTTTAAGGCATTTTCATGAACAACACTGCAGATTTCGGTCTCCTTGCCTATTGTGACTCTGATTGGGCTGAATGCCCATTCTCCAGAAAATATGTTAGTGGTTATTTTATTATGCTTGGTGGCAGCCCTGTGTCTTGGAAGTCCAATAAGCAAACAACTGTTTCTTTGTCCTCTGCAAAAGCTGAGTATAGATCCATGAGAAGAGTCACCACTGAATTGGCATGGCTTAGTCGTTTGCTCAGTGATCTTGGTGTTTCTCATGTAACTCCCATCCCTCTCAAATGTGACAACATGGCATCCATCTACATTGCTCGAAATCCAGTCTTTCATGAACGTACTAAACACATTGACATTGATTGTCATTATGTGTGTGAGCAACTGTTAGATGACCTTCTCTCACTCTCTCATCTTCCTACCATAGACTAGTTGGCAGATTTCTTCATCAAATCCCTTCCTGCTCCAAAGCATCATGAGACGCTATGCAAGCTTGGATTGTCTCCACATCCAGCTTGAAGAGAAGGGGGGGGGGGGGTATATTAGTTATTACTATCAGTTATATTTATGGGCCTTGATTAGTCAATGGGTCGAAGCCTTCAGTTTGTCCATTAGTGTAGTTAGTTAGTTTAGTTTGTTAGGAGTAGTTTAGCCTTTTATATATATATATCTATATATATATGTATTCTTTTCCCTTCATTCAATATTAATTTAGATATCATTTTTCCATTCGCTCTCTCTCTCATTCTCAACTTTCTCTCTTTCAACTGCTTCTTTGCTCAACTCTGATTTCATTTTTTTGCTTTAGAAAATAGCAATTGCTTTGGTTTCATTTAATACAATTGATTTTTTTTTTTTTATCATCACTATTGTCATTTTTTAAGAGTGCAACATGGAGACTATGAATGCTTCCTGAACACAATCGAGGCCTGCACTATTGCAATCTACACTGATATGGTATGACTCTTCACACTAATTTTTGATACTACTTTTAAATATTATTATTTTTTCTATCTTATTTTGTGGGGAGATTCATAAGACGTAACTTTTCAATTTGAACTGTGAAATTGTGAACTGGAGAACTTTACACCTTAATTATACTTGAGAAATTTTGGCTTAAAGACGGAAGGACCAAAATTGTAAATTTTGTGAATATAGAGGGACTAAATTGATCAAAAAGTTTAACTTGTTAAAATATGATGACCAAAATTATAATTAAACCTTTTAAATATTGTTATTTTTTCCACCTTATTATTAAGTAAGACATTTTAAATTGGTAAGCTTGCCCTAATATTCTATAATGAGTAACAATAATTACACCATTTTTACATTCACAATCATGCATAAGTCTATGTATAATTGATTTTATATGAGTTTAAGTGGCTCTACATTTTATTTTAAGTCGAGTAAATTTATTGTGAATATAAGAGTTGTGTAATTGTCGAATGGTAGCTTGAGGTGAAATTAACAAGCTTAGTTTTTGCAGGCTCTACCTTTATGTTACAATCTAATAATAATAATACTTTGGTTATGTTAAGGAATCCATAACAATCTATATGAGGAACTAGGGGCACTGCCTTCCATAGCTCCCTATCCTCCTTATGATAAGGAAACTCATTCTCTTCCAGCTCCATTTCATTGATCTTATCTGCAATTTTCTCAGCCTGTGGCATGAACTGGAAAACTGGGCTACTCCTGAGCTCTTTCCAGAACTTCTCGTTCTCTTTGATTTATTCCTCAGTGGGGTTCTCTTTCTTTTCGAATACTGAGTCGTTCAAGATCTTTTCAACTTCTGGGGTGTGTCTATAATCGGGTAAATTATCACATTCCCAGAAGAAATGTTCCGCCATTTTCCTGTAATGGCCGGGTTCATCATCGGGCTTTTTGGGTTTTCTTCTGAAGATGCTGAGAACGCTAATTGCGGAGAAATTTGGAGAATTTGGCCTTTTTAAGAAAATTGATTCGCAGAAACCGAGATTGAACCAGTTTTCGAAGGGATTGAAGTTGATGGAAGCCATGGTGGAAATCTGGGTTTAAGAGAAAATGGCTCAGAAGTTGAAGGGTTTAAGGTCAAAGCTCGAGTGTAAGTGTGTAAGTTCAGAACACCAAAGAAAAGGTTGNAGAAAAAGTTGAAAAATGGAGGACTGAGAGAAGAGCCTGTACTGAAGAAGAAGAAGATTGAACGAAAGAAATCATGGACTATAATAAATTTGAATCTCTGGCCCAAAGGAGTCTATACTGTTTAGTGGCCCAAAACAATGAAATTGCCCAAAAAGGATAATCTAAAAAATATATATTTACAGATTCAAGCANAAAAAAAAAAAAAAAAAACCGAAAGAAAAAGAATATTTACATAAACATGAATCACTTTTAATTTCACTAATACATGACCGTGGTTCATCAAAATAATAATATTTTTAGGTTCAATGATCATGATATTTTTGATTAATTTTTATGTACTAAAACTCAATTTTTTCTCAAGTAATCGTAAAGACTCACTTTTCACATAAACAAAGATTTACTAAAGTTTTACAAAGATTTTATTGAAATCTCATTTAACTCATACCTTCTACATCTTTCTCTAAAAGTGTGAAACATTAATTTTTATAATGGAGATTCTATGATACTATATGAGTATATCATATTATACTGACGTGACAAGTATACATAATTTTTATATTTTATTGAATATAAATATAATTTATTTTATTTTCTCAAATAAATTTAAAAACAGTTAATTTGTACACATGTCATTCCCATATTAGCTAATTTCATGTAATATGATATACTATATAAATATAAAAAATATCTAAGAAACCTCGAAAAATTAAACAAAGAAAGAGAGGAGTTAACAAGGTAAACATTGACTCACAGTTAGTTTGGTAAACAAGGTAAACATTGAACAAAGAAAGAGAGGAGTGAAAAAGAAAACACTTTAATCTTTATTTCTTAGCACATAGCCACATACATGATAGAAGTGAGCGAGAAAAAGGAAATAAGACCATCTATCCTTATTTCTCATCACTTGGACATGGGATCTGAGAGAGAAATTAAAGTTGGTGAAGTGAAATCTGGAATAGGAGGTGCCTGCATGATTTTAATTAGCTTTATTACGCTGATCCTTACAGGTACCAACCTGACAGGTAGTTTGGGTGCCAAGAATGATGGGCAGTGAAGGTGGCACCTTTGGAAATGGGAAGTCCCGCCGGGGATATGGGAATCCCAGGGGTGGCAAGAATGATGGGCCTTGATCACCTGGCTCATTCGGTGGTCTTGCTAGAGGCGTATTGCCCATTGAGTATTTGATGAAATGAAATGGAACTGTAAATTTTAGCTGCTTTGCTTTTCTGGTTCAGCTTGATGAGGGGTTAAGTAGAGGTCAATCTGGTTCCCTTTTATAGAAGAAACGAACGTGAGTTTTTTTAAACTTTACATTAGTAGCTGATGTGGGTGGTATCTTATACTATATGGATTATGGAGTGTGATAATGTTCAAGGAATCGATGCAAAACTGATAATCTTTAGAATTAGATTTGTTGTTTGCCACATATAAAATTACATCCACCACTCATGCATTATTCCTTGTATTGTACAATGAATCTTATTCCTTTGCAAAGGTTTGTTCCTTTCACAACAAAAAGAGTGAGAAGAACCTTTGGAATCTGAGTAATACTCCTTAATGTTATGAAAATGGAAAGACAGAAATAAAAAGGGGAATGAAAATGAAAATATTTTGAGTATTACTCATTAATATTTGGTAAAGAATTAGAGAAAATGACTAACAAAGGGTTGGCTCGATCAACTAGTAAAATAGAGATACATCGACAAAAGTATCTTTGACTCGAATATTTTTGTTGATCCTTTGTTGATTGACATTCATTAATAGCGACACACCCTATTTTAGAGATGGAACAATTTATTCAACTCCTAAATTTTGTGATCACAAAAAAAGAAAAGAAGGTACGAGAAAATTAAAAATTACACAAAGCTCTCTTGTAATGTAATTCGAGAGAGTGGATTTTGTTATTTTTAAGTTTAAATGTAGGGAGGTATGTGTAAATCCTAAAATAAAATAGAAGAGTTTTTATCATGATAAAATGTAAAATAAGACAATTTTATTCAATTTCTAAAACAAGAATATAGATGTTTATCTAATTTCATCATATCTTAAGTAAGGAGATATAAGTAATCTACCTTAAAATTTAACCTTTTGGTGATATATATGAGACTATCATGTTGCACTAATAGGGCAATTACTAACAATTAATCTTTTTTTTTTTTTTTTTNTAAATTGAGTCCGAGATTCTATATATAGATGTATAGTATGGTGCAGGCCATGATGAAAAGTGGAGGCTGTGGCAGGTCCCTCCTGCTTAATAGAGCAAATACAAATGGAGGAAAAGTGTTAATCTTTCATTACTAGGAGGAGGACTAGGTCAAGCTTTAGACATTTGAATTTAAAGTAGAGTTGTTTAGTAATACTCCTTTACTGCTGAGATGAGACATTTGCCTTTGGCTGATCTGTCTTCTGTTTGCTTTCCTAGAGTCTTGTCTTTGCTTCTAACTTATCTTTGTATGTATTAAAAAAAAAGATATAAATATACCTAATCTTTTATTTGTTTTAGTTATTTAGTCATCTAAACTGGCCTAAAATTATCGTATTCTTGATTTTATTAAAAATTATTTCTTAATTTTTTTTAAATAGTTTTTCTGCAGATTTCAAGAGCCTCCTTCACATATAAGTTTGGCTTTGCTATTCGAAGTTTCCCAAACTTGTCTTTGAGAGTATATAGTTCTTTTTCTGCAAAAAGAATTGAAGTACAAACCACTTTTATCTTTTGATCCAATTACAATATTCTCATAAATTAAAACAAAATTACAATGTATTTAGATTTTCTTGCTAATTCTAAATTTTTCCAAGATTATAATTGGACACAAATATCATGGAAAGATTGTTTTATATAGTATATGATCATCATATTTAAATATAAATAGAATAGTTATATATTAATAAAATAATCACATAATACTAAAAAATATTTTAATTATTTCATTAGATGTCAAAGAATATTTAAAAAAAATGAGTAAAATACATTTTTTATCATTGAATTATTTTTTAAATGTCACTAAAAAATATATTAATTCTTGAATAATTATATTGTTTGTCAAATCAGTATTTTGTAATACAAAAAATGATCACTTAAATGACTGATTTAACGGATCGTGTGATTATTTGAAGACTAAAGTAACACAAAAAATAAGTTAAGGACTAAAATAACTCAGGAACAAAAAATGTATTTAGCTAAAAAAATATATTCTGTCGAGTGTATTAAGTCTTAGAAGACTCTCTTCTTTTTTCTTGAAAAAGTAATATTTCTATGAAAAGTCCATACACCAACAAAGTACATTGTTTTATAAATGAAAAAGAAGGGTCACTTGGAACTTAAAGAAAAAGTGAACTTGGCAGTGGCAGAGAGTGAGGAACAGATACCTTCCTTCAAAGCCATATGAACTAAACAACTAATCATATTTGGTTCTTCTCTGCGATTCCCATTCCCAACCCCAAAAATGAAAGTGGCTTCTCTTCACCCTTTTCTGCCTCGCTCATTGCTCTTCTGCTTCTTCCTCCTTTTGCCTCTGTTATTGTTATTGTTGCTGCTGGTAGCACCTTCTTCTTCTGAGAAGGTTACTGTGTCTCTCTACTATGAGACTCTCTGTCCCTATTGTGCAGATTTCATTGTGAACCATTTGGTGAAGCTCTTTCAAACGGGTCTCATCTCCATTGTTAATCTCAGAATGGTTCCATGGGGCAACGCTTGGATCAGTCCAGACGGCACTGTCGTTTGTCAGGTGATCATACCTCACTTTTCATTTCCCATCTTCAAAGTTCAAACATTGTGTATATATTCATTTTTGTTGTTAAATTACTTCACTTAAGCCAATTATTGTTAGGTCATATAAATTATAAATAATTTTAGATGGGTAATTGAAAAAAAAAAAAAAAAAAGGTGAGCAATAATTATTGCTAAGTTTTCAAATTTGCATTTTGCTAACCAATGGTCATCGGCCAATGAAAATTAATTCAATTTGTAAGAATTTTGTAAGACACAGGTTTGATTATTGCTGCTAATAGTTATTTTTGGTAAACTATTTGTAAGTATTACTGTAAATTTTTATTAAAGATTGTGGTATATTCTGATCTTAAAATCGAATAGCCTCCATTTATCTTAAATTTTTGTATACCAAGTAAAAAAAAAAAAAAATCGATGGTCATTTAACTGTTCAATAGTCATTGCATACTTAGGTGTTCATTTATCCTATGTTTCTTAGTGATAATTAACGAAGGCAAATTAAGAAATGTAACAATAATTATCACCTACCTAAAAATTTTTCTATTTTTTTTCAGTCACCCACTTGAAATTATTTGTAATTTAGGTAATCTAAGAATAACTGTCTCTAAATTAGTGAATCAATTAGTTTCAAATTAAGAACTTTCAAGGATAGACTTTTTTTCATACTAATTTTTTCTGGGCGTTCATTCTACAATGGCTATTTTTCTGACTTTTCCTTTTGAATGCTACTTTGCTCTCTGTGGCCATGTTCTACAGTTATCTGAAATCAAAGCTGTGTTCATAATGATAAAATGGAATTCATTATAGTTATGGGCCTTATGGGTCCTTTTCTGGCATCAGTGATCAGCAACACGTGTAGTATGTCCTAATTAAAATAAAATGTCTTTGACTGACCTCAATAAATTTTCTTGTGTCTGTTGTGGAATTCATTAACCCAACTAAGTTCTCCAACAACCAACCTTATAAATTAATGTAGAACTTGAATTCATATTTATAATGGCAGTTTTAGCATTTTACCCCGTAGAGGAAAATTTTGATGATATTACAAAGAGAGAGTTGTTATTTTTATATTTTATTTTATTAGTGCTATATCTTATTTAATATCTAAATATTATATAGATTAAATTATCCTTAATTAATATTAATTTTTTTAATTTTGACTAAAAACTTCTATATTAAATAAAGATAAATTAGTTTATATATATTATATTTAGATATTAAATAGAGTGTGAAAATAGCGGCACCCTTACACAAATTGTGATTTCTGTCTAGTTTATTCCCCTTTTTTGTGTGTGTTAATTAGTGTCTTCTCTTTTAAAATCTTATATTAATATATTCTGTTATTATTAATTAGTGATTGGTTTGTAATAGTTTTTGGACTGCAAAACTATAGTTAATTGGTAAAAATGACTAAATATTATAGGGTATAAAATCATATGTCTCTAGTGTTGTTTTGAACCAGATAGATTGACGGAGGTGCTGAAAACTCAAAGATTAATTGATAAATTTGATTTTTTTTGTGAGTTTTGATAATAAAAGTGATATAGCTTTAAAATTAATATTACTATTCTTTTCTTTATTTGAAATTTTTGGAGAGGGTGATTTTAGCAACTTCAGCAACATGGCCATTTTTTTTGTTCTCCATTTTACTATTAGTGTATTCTGGGCCCATTTTAAAGTGAAATAAGATACGGATTTGGATACGGTCATGTGACTTTAGTCATGTTCTCCATTTGACTTATGGGTATAAAATTCAAGTGAATTAAATCAATTAGTTTTAAGATTCACTTGTTTGATATAATAATTGAGATTCAATTCCAACCCTTAAATAGAATGTATTCTTAGATTCCCTAATTTTTATAAGAGGATTGAATTACACTCTTGAGTAGTAATGAGTTACAGAGTAAAATTTTAAATTAAGTTTGTAATATAATATTTAATATATCAATTACATAGAATATGAGATTACACTATGCCAAACACCTCCTACATGATAAAAAAGAAAAAAAAAGGAATTATTCTCTTTTACTGTTTCCTATAGTAAGGCAGAATTTGCTCACCAACTAAAGTCTCTTCTTGTTCTCTTAAGTTCTAAATAAAATATATGTATCATATATGTATCATATATATATATATATATATATATATATATATATAAATGAAATATATGTATGTCTATGGCCTATTTTTCTGCTTTAGAAAAGAGCACTTGCTTTAGTTTCCTTTAATACAATTGATTTTTTTTTTTTTTTTTTTTTTTTTTTTT
>QAOA01007535.1:0-10341 GCA_003255065.1 Cercis canadensis | reverse complement strand
TTTTTTTTTTTTTTTTTTTATCATCACTATCGTCGTTTTTTAAGAGTGCAGCATGGAGACGAAGAATGCTTCCTGAACACAATCGAGGCCTGCACTATTGCAATCTACACTGATGTGGTATGACTCTTCACAGTTCACACCAGTTTTTGATACTACTTTTAAATATTGTTATTTTTTTTATCTTATTTTGTGGAGAAATTTGTAAGATATAACTCTTCAATCTGAACTATGAGATTATGAATTGAAAAACTTTACACCTTAAACTATACTTGAAAAATTTTGGCTTAAAGATGAAAGGACTAAAATTGTACATTTTATGAATATAGAGAGATGAAATTGTTCATTTTTAAACAATATAGATAAAAAAGTTTAAGTTGTTAAAATAGAAGGACCAAAATTACAATTAAGTTTTTTAAATATTATTATTTTTTTCACCTTATTATTAAGTAAGACATTTTAAATCTGTAAGCTTGCCCTAATATTCTCTAATGAGTAACAATAATTACACCATTTTTACATTCACAATCATGCATAAGTCTATGTGACTTTATACGAGTTTAAGTGGCTCTACATTTTATTTTAAGTCAAGGAAATTTATTGTGAATATAAGAGTTGTGTAATTGTCGAATGGTAGCTTGAGTTGAAATTCACAAGCTCATTTTTTGCAGGCTCTACCTTTTTGTTACAATCTAATAATAATACTTTGGCTATGTTAAGGAATCCATAACAATTAATCATTGAAATAGAAACTGCAAACAAGAATTTCTATTGCACTTATCTACAATGCTGTTGCAGGTCCAGCATTTCAGATTTATAGACTGCATTGAGCGTTTAACCTTAGAGAGGAGGCACAATGAATGGGCTAATTGCTTCCAAATGACTGGGTTGGGCAAAGAACCTGTTGACTGCTACACAAATGGCAATGGGAAATCTGTTAGTTCTTTCCCCCTTTTTTTCTTATTTCTCCTTCTAGCTTAATCCCTTTGAGATTGATGTTTATGTCAACACAAGCAGATTGAACAAAAATTTGCTGTGGAAACTGATAAGCTTAATCCACCTCATCGATTCGTTCCATGGGTGGTTGTGAACAACCAACCACTCCAAGAGGTTTGTGATCAACGATCAATCTAATAGTTTTCATTATTTTGATCTTTCTCAATTAATTCTTTACACTCTTGGACCATTTTCTTGTGGTTGCAGGACTACCTAAATTTTGTGGCCTATATTTGCAGGGCTTTCAATGGGAATCCTAAACCTGATGCTTGTAAATCAGTTTCAGCAAAAAGCAGTTATGACACTAATGAGAAGACTAATTCTCTTCCTAATGTGTGCTATGTTGGTGAAGCAAGAAATCTTAGCTTACCACTAGTCACCAGATTAAGAAAGAAATCCCCATGAATATGAAGTTTGATTGCATGTATCTTTGGACTAATTCATAAAGTTATTAGAAGAACAATTTCACTTTGGCAGCAATGGTCAATTCATTGGCTAATTTAAATAGCTTGAGGCTTCTTTTTATGTGAACTCTAAAGAGGAGGAAAGAGAAGCTTGAGATGACTAATATTAACCTTGTGCCTTGGATAAAACTGGATATCTTATTAAATTGGTTGTTGCGCCAACCATAATTTTGGTTGGATTGAAGAGAAGGACCAACGGAGATACACACATGTTTGTCTATATACTACTTTTTGGGGTTAGGTCCCAAAGGGTTTCTTTATGAATGTACTAATTCCGACATGGTTGCGTGATAGACCTACCTTCGATTAGATTGGAGAAGTGAATTAGTTGAGGTGATCACACACTAAAATANGTAAAGAGGAGGAAAGAGAAGCTTGAGATGACTAATATTAACCTTGTGCCTTGGATAAAACTGGATATCTTATTAAATTGGTTGTTGCGCCAACCATAATTTTGGGTGGATTGAAGAGAAGGACCAACGGACATACACACATGTTTGTCTATATACTACTTTTTGGGGTTAGGTCCCAAAGGGTTTCTTTATGAATGTACTAATTCCGACATGGTTGTGTGATAGACCTACCTTCGATTAGATTGGAGAAGTGAATTAGTTGAGGTGATCACACACTAAAATCATTATATTAAACTAATAGAAAGTCATTTTCTTGTGAGTATGGTTATCTAAAGTTAGTGTACTCGTTCTCTACCCTCTCCTGCTTTTTCTGTTTTTCTTCTTTCTCTTTACGGGTTTTCTCTCTCTTTTACTTTAGCTGCCCGTGTGTTACACGGGTTTGTAACTAGTTTTTTTTNTTTTTTTTTTTTTTTTTTTAAAGAAATTTCTTATCTTTCACATAATTGAAGATGTTTATAAAATAAAATATACTTTAAACCCTTAAAGTTATTTATTACATAATTTTGGGTGAGTAATGTTATACCTACTACTACTTTATTCCCTCACTATTTTTCATCTCATTACAATGTAAAGGGTTTCTCTTTCCAGTAAATTCTTGTAGGGTTTTCATATCATAGGGCCAGGGGACTGATTTTTTTTTCCCTCATGGATATCATTTATTTCTTTTGTGAAAAAAATTAACATGTCTTGCGCATTAACAAGAGCTATTCCAACCGTGGATATCATTTGAAATTCACATATTTTCTTCCTACTTTCTCTCTACAATGATGAGCAACAAGTTCACACTTTATCAAGGGGAAAGAGACAAAAGGAAATTATAGCACATTCAAATTATTCAACCTTCTTTCCATAAATTTCTTCATATTGATCAACAGGGTTTGAAAGAAACAAATTTAAAGCATTAAGTCTTACACATTTTCACCAGGACAAGGATATGAAAAATGGAAATAATTTAAGGGTAAAAGCACAAAAAGAAAATCCTAAAAACAGGTAATTAGCGTAAAGGTTATTTATCAAGTAGTTAGTTTTGGACAATTAGTAAGATGATAGAGAGAGAGGTGAAGTCTTGATGATTCAAAAGGATAAATTAAATAGGGAGGAATACTACAATCAAATTGAAATACCTTGAAATTTCTCTTCTTGTGAACTTTAAAGAAAGGTTAAAGCAACAACAGTCATGTTGAGGAAAAAGAAGTTTTGAGCTCTAGTTTCCTAAAATAAATGAGGAAATTGATTTACCAATAGATTGATGAAAAATATTTAGCGGTCATGTTGAGGAAACAAACCAGGAAATTCCAAAAACAGGAAACAAACAAAAGCACTTATGTAAACAGCAACTAGTGGGCACCATAAGTCAATGACTTCTAGTCATTTATATACCTATTTCTCTCTCTCTCTCTCTTTTTTATTTTTCTTTTTCTTTTTCTTTTGGCTGTGTAGAAGTGACTAATAGTATATTCAAGGGCCAGTGCCAAAACCATGTTCGTGCACACCCTCACACCCCACAGAGTATAGAAAAGTCTTATTTTGCAGACTGAAGCATGGTTTCTTCTAAACTAGCAATTACAATTATGATGGCATTGGCTCCTTTCTTTTTCATCTTTGAAACTGTGGGTGCTTCTAATTCACATGTTGAAGGTGTTGGGATTGCAGCATTTGCTTCTCAGAAAGTTAATCTATCAGTGTACTATGAAAGCCTATGCCAATCTTGTGCAACTTTCATCATTAAGAATTTGGGGGAAATCTTCAACAAGGATCTCTTCAACATTGTCAATCTCCAGTTACTCCCTTGGGCCAATTCTCACATCAGCAACACCAGCAATTCAATCGTATGCCAGGTTCTTTCTATTTTGTCTCTATTATCTTTGTTTTGCTTGAAGGATTTCAATATTTGTAAATTTGTTTTGATGAATCTGGATAAAAGCTTGTTCTTTTTAAGCCATGCTTGCAACCAACACTTTCTGAATTGACACGGTTGAATAAGCTATCTGTTTCTTGAAAAAATGATTTTGGCATCAATTTGGTTGCTTTAGAGAGCTGAATCTGACAGTTCTTACCAGCTCATGATTCTAAGAGAAATTTGAGGGGAAACAAATTTTTGGTTTTCTGCTTATTTATAATTGCTTTGAAGTTTTGGTGATAGTTCTTGCTTGAAAATTGTAGAAAAGTGGATTTCTATGAAGATACAGTAAATTTTTTGTTACTGCTAAATTGCTAGGACTTTAAACTGGTTATAATTATAAATCATTTTGATATAGGGTAATTTTGTGAACAGTCCATTTGCTTTATATCTGCCTTTTCTGATGATTTTCTTTTTCACTTTGGTTAATTTGAAAAAGGAGTTTTAACAGTGTCTCTGAATTTTGTTTTTTAGCTAAATGTTGTGGTCCATGAACTTTCTTGACATGATCAAACCCCATTATGGATATGACAAATTTCCAGCCCAAAAAGAAAAAATTCAAAAAATCTTCTATGATCATCATAGTTGCTTTCAATTTTCTTTTTATTTGGACTAGAACTGAAAAGATAAATAGTGATTGTGTTCCACATTGGACTTGTACTCTTACAAAATTTTGCAGAATGGCTCAGATGAATGCCAGCTAAATTCTTTACAATCCTGTGTACTCAATGTTTGGAATGATGTGGTAAGTGTAGGATATTTCTGCAGAATATTAAAACTCTCCAACAGATTATGCTTTCTGCTAAATCTACAGTCCAATTATTATGCAGAACAAACATTATGCTTTGGTTTCCTGCTTTGAGTTTCTGGCAATAGAGGGAAGGCAAAAGAACTGGAAATTTTGTTTCAGCCAATTGGGCTTGCCTGAGAAGCCTATTCTAGATTGCTATAACAGTGGAAATGGCACAGAGGTTATTTTACATTCCTATTACTTTATATATTCTACTAAACTAATTTAGCAGAACAAAGTTTATTTTATTAAATTTTAATCCAGCAAATTGATGGTAAATTATAGTAGCATCTAATCATGACTATAGTGTTGTACTCAACCTCATAACTACAGCTTTCCATGTATTAATAGATTTCTGATGTAGCAGAGGAAATGGAATAAAGTTAATTTTACTTTTCTATTACTTTATGTTTAATTAAGTAGTAAATTGATGGTAAATTATAGTATAGCACCTGAATCACCTGATTATGACTATGGTGTTGTGCAGCATAATAATGTTGTGTAATTTGTGTGCAACCTCATAACCACAGCCTTCTATGTAAGAAATGATCTTTTTTAAAACTTTTTCTCCATGCTTTGTGATCTTTAACATTGGATTTGAATTGGGATGCAGCTTGGAAGAAAATATATCAGTAAAACTACACATCTTTACCCTCCACATACCTTTTTACCATGGGTGCTGGTGAACAATCAACCTATTGGAAAGGTTTGTCTCTTCTCTCTTCTCATTCACATACATACAAATGCATATTATCACAGTTATGATCTCCAAATTCTGTCAAAGATTCTCATGAAGACTAGTGTTCATGTTGATGCAGGACTATGCAAATTTTAGAACCTATATTTGCAGGGCTTATAAAGGTATTGCTGCCCCTGCAGCCTGCAGTTTTAGTTAAAAACAAATGCCATTGGGAAATTTATTCAACTATGGGTGAAGCAAAATAGAGGCTTCTTAAACATAAGAAAAGAACATCTAGCATGATTGATCACTTCAAGCTCCATGGAAGAACTCTTCCCACACAATGAGAGACCAAGTATAACTATAGGATTCATACCAAGGGTATATAAGAATCAATGCAAAGAATCATATCCTACACTTCCAGTTATAGAACTTGGATTTCTATATGCATGCATGTTTCATGACTAGTGTACTTTCCCCCCTCTCTTATGGGTCCCATCTCCCCAAGTTTTTCTTGAGCAAGTCAGAAATATGTCATATAGTTATTGGTTCATGGCAGACCATCTCTGATAATGAAACTACATTTGCCGAAGAGATAGAAGCATCTTATTTTTCATCATTGTGTTCATTGAAAAACAATTTTTTTTTTCTAAGCTTTGGGAGGAAGATTCAAATAGATTACAGCTATGTCAATCAAGAAAGAAAAGTCATCTTCAGAGCATTGGAAACTGAGCAATCAATAGTATTTGTAAAACCATAAACAAGAAATCCAATCCATCATTGGTGCTAAATGGACAAGCCTGTGTCAGCACTGCAGGCACTTACCAGCATGTTTGCAACTGCTGGTGAACAGACAAGGGCTCTATTATCACTTGACATATATAATATGGCAACCTTGATATATAGATTTTAAGAATCTTTTGAGACAATTATTTGTAGGTAATACAAATAAAAACATTTTCTTGTGGGTGACACTTGCAACTTGGATGAAGGTCCCAAATTGCCACTTTCTTGCGCTTCGTGACCAATGATCATTGTGTTAGAAAGATAACAGAGAAAGAGAAGAGATAAGAGAATGAGACAGAAACCTAATAATGACAGTTTTTTTTGTGCTTCTTGACCAGTGATATTTTGTATTTCACATTGTAGCTGTCACAAATGACAAAACATCATTCACTACCTTTGATATATATATATATATATATATATATTAGTATCAAGTCAAATTTGTTTGATAACATCTATCATTGTGGGTCTCTGACGGGGATTTCTCTGAATACATCTCAAAGCTAACAAAAGCACTTGTGTAACTTGTTCCATTACAGTTGAATCAGAAATTTCCCTTGCAAGGCTTGGATCAACAATCCTTCCAATACATGGTGTTTCTTCCCACACAGATCTAACCCACACCACTAGTGTAGTTTTCTCCATAAATGAGGGATCTAATACCTTCTTCCTTGTTATTAGCTCAAGCAAAACCACTCCATAACTATATACATCACACTCCCCACTCTGTGCTATTGTATACGCATTTTCTGTCATAGGCCAATGAAACCATGTTACAATTCATATGAGAATGTTGAAAAGAAAAAACTTTATAATGAGAGTAGAGTATAAAAGAATTACCCGGTGCCATATAGCCAACTGTCCCAGCAATATATGTTGAGCGAAGCATACGTATTGGAGCAGAGGATTTTGTCATAGGCATGGCAAGGCCAAAATCAGAAACATGAGGCTCCATATCAGAGTCAAGAAGTATATTCTTTGGTTTGATGTCTCGGTGCACTATGGGAGGATCACAGTCAAAATGAAGATATTTTAATGCTTGTGCGATTCCAATAGCTATTTTATATCTTACATTCCACTTTAATGCTGGTGCTGGATTCTTCTCATGCAAAACATCGTGAAGGCTTCCATTTTCCATGTACTCGTAGAATACTAGACCATACTCTATTCCAAACCAAAAGTTTTTGAATCTAACCAGATTCCTATGCCTAATCTTTCCAATAGTTTGAATCTCCCTGTTCATGCTTAGCTTTTTCCTTTTGTTCCCCGCATATTCAAGCTTCTTTACAGCAAAAACTGTGTTTGCATCAAGTGAGGCTTTATACACAACTCCATGGGCTCCTCTGCCAATTATATACTCATCATCTAGGTTTTTTGTAGCCTCCATCACTTGTTTCATAAGTGAAACTCCACCATCATCATGGATCTCAGAACTAGAATTTCCACCATCATCGCACAAATAAACTAGTCTTACCAGCAAAAGAGCAACAAATATTAGGGATGAAAGTTCTATCATCACAATTTGGACTATACCGGTGCCTTTGTGATCAGTTGATTTGTCACTGCATGGCTTCAAATAGCTAGTGTCAGTAGTACAAGTCAAGCCAGGACAACAAAATAATAGGCCAGGATTGCCCAAGTATGAAGATGGAGAACACTTCAGTAAAATTTTTGGTACAGGACCATAAAAGGAATTGTATGAAATATTGACCTCAACTAATGAAACTAGTGCATTAAGAGCTTTTACACTTCCTGTCAAATTGTTGTGAGAGAGATCCAGATTTTGCAGATATTTCAGCGTATAAAACTCTAAAGGAACCTCGCCTATCAACCCATTAGAACTCAGATTTAACCCATACATCAAATTCCGCAATTTCCCCATCGATTTGGGTATTTTGCCTCCAAACAAATTTCCACCAAGTTGTAGCTCCCGAAGCATGCCAAATTCTGACAAGGAAGCTGGGATGCCTCCAGTAAAATGATTCTCTCTTAAAATTAATGTGGTTATCCCTGTCCAGCTCCTCAAACTTGATGGAAATGAACCATTTAGGAAATTAAAACCCACATCAAAACTATCAATTTTATTACAATTTGATAGCTGAGATGGCAAAGGACCTTCCAAATTATTGTGAGCGAGATTCAAAGTTCTAACATTCACCATCTTTCCTAGCTCTTGGGGTATAAGCCCTGTCAATTTGTTCATGGACAAATTTACAACAGTGAGATTTGTGCAGTTCCCTAAGCTTGATGGAATTGCTCCGCTGATATTATTGTTGCTCATGTCCATGTATTCGAGACTGGGATTATTTTGAAAGTGAGGAAGAGGTCCTGTGAAGTTATTTTGTTTGAGAATCAACCTCCTAAGACTTGCACATGTTCCCACATCAGCAGGAATGGCACCTTGAAGTTGATTAAAACCCATATCCAGCCTGCGTACTTGCTTTCCAAAACAAAGATTTGGGGGTATGTTGCCAGTGAACTTATTATTCATGAAGTCCAACCGCACTAGACTACTATTGATTCCCAAGCTTTGAGGTATGACTCCAGAGAACTGGTTGTCAAACAATGAGATATTTTCTAGATGCTTAAGCTCTGTCATCTCTAGAGGTAGTTCACCATAAAGGCTATTATTATGAACAAGAATATGCTTGAGACTTGGAATTTTCCAAACACTAACTGGAATTTCACCCATTAGCCTGTTATAATTGAAAAACAATTCTTCTAATTTACTACAGTTTCCAATGGATGAGGGAATATTCCCCGACAACTGATTGCTGGACAGATGCAACCTTAAAAGCTCACTTAGGTTCCCAATATTATTGGGAATAACACCAATTAGACTGTTATTGGACAGGGACACTTGTTTCAGGTGAGGAATTCGAAACAAGGATTCGGGAATTTCACCAGTCAGCATATTAGAATAAAAGCTGATATACTTCAAATTTTGCAACTTATTCAAGCTATATGGTATAGCTCCATGAAACTTGTTTTCGGAAAGGTCCAAGTACACAAGCACACTACAATTGCCTAACTCTGAGGGTATTATTCCAAAGAAATGGTTAGTCAACAAAACAATTCTCTGCAAGTGATTCAATTTTCCAATCTCTGGTCCCAGTTGACCAGAAATTCCATAACCAGTGAGGTTGAGGGAGATCACATTGTGGGCATGGTTGCATTGGATTCCTACCCATGAGCATGGAGTAGAATCATATGCTTTCCAGCTTGAGTTTACGGAAGGAGGCACAAATGTCCATTGCCTCAAGAGTGACAAGAGAGTCACCCCATCAGAGCTCACAGAAGAAACATCATATAACAAGGCAGAGAAGCATAGAGACAACAGGACAAGTCTCATAGTGAAAAGGAATCACAATCACACACCAATGAAAGGGAAAAATTGAAGAGCAACAAAAAGCACTTACCTTCTTGCAGCTTACAAGAAGAGCAAGCGATTACAGACACGTTGCTTTGGCATATGCTTGCACTCACTTAAGGAGAAGCTGAATGAAATGAGATGGAAACAGAGTTGAATTAAATCTGTGATGAAATTTAGCCAAAATGAAGAGTGAGTGAATGAAATGCCAAGGACGCGTCTTTGCTTAATATTCATTACTAGTTATATAAGAGTCACACTCACACAGTTTCGTGGACTTTGGGCTACTGCTCCATGCCAATGCATAGATGTTAGCTATTGTTATTTCATTTCCTTAATAGCAAAGGAAGTGAATCAACGGTGGTAAATAAAACTGATTGCTGCTGTTAATGTAATAGGTGGCTACTGCTCCATGCCAATGCATAGAGTATAAAGACAAAATTAGAAGATACGTGAGAAACTGCAGGCCATCTCTCTTCGTCTTCAATGGGGAATCATTATATTTTCACTTCTCAGAAACAACTGGGAAAGTCGGGAAACACGGTTTTTCAAGTTGAAATACCGCGTTTCCCACTTCTTAAACAAAAAACATTGATAATGAGGTTTTAGAGGAAAAAGATAACAAGGTCTTCTAAAAAACTTTATAGGTTAATTCTTTTATGTTAGACATTTACCTAAATTTCAATTTGATCACTATATATATATATACTTTAATACCTTGATGTCTTGAGTCTATCTATTTTGTTTTCAACTTCAATTCTGTTAGGTCTGTTCTTAGCATCCGTTACTCTTAAATCTATTCGAAAGATCAATAATTGTGATACCTTCTTAGAGAAGTATAAGATAATTTTAGATTTGTATTATAAATAGTATGTGTGACCATATCTTAAAAAAAATTATATTATTACTCTTTTTATATGAAAATTTATATTATACTAGTGGTTTA